>MU227577.1:2771256-2790441 GCA_018584345.1 Thuja plicata | reverse complement strand
CAAGGGATACCACTACACATCTTGTTTGATCATCCTCCCTAGCTAAGAGGGAGTGTTAATGTTTGTAGCTTGAGTCGTATGATCATTTAGAATACATATAATACTTTGATATTGATTAATAATAATAATATATTGTATTTGTATATGTGTGTGTGTGTGTGTGTGTGTGTGTGAGATATATATGTTATTATATATATATTATTATTAAAACCTATATTATGCAAACTTATATTATTCTAATATATGATTGATTAATGAAACATTAACAATTACAATGAATAGACATGTCCCATGAAGGGACATGTCTCTCCTAGCCTCTTTGACAATATAAATGAAAGAGAGATTGTTGCATTTGAAAAACACATACAAAATTAGAGTGCTATTACATTTGCAGCTATCCTAAAATTTAACAATATTCAATGGAAAGATAAGATTGTTATTATTATTTGCATTGCATGTTTTCCCTCAGTGCACAATAAGAGCCGTATAAAATAAGTTTGTTAACATTTGAGTGGTTACACTTGTATGCAACTATACCACACTTAAAACTGCAAATTTCTTTAGCCATGCTCAAAATGATATGCACAATAGTCACAAATCTTTCGAGTTCCAACAATGAAATCAATTAAATAGAGAATTTATTATATGTGGTGCCCACATCTGACTCTTAAATAAAATTAACTTAAGTGAAATAGGAAGATAGAGGGGCTTAGCTATGAAATTGAATATGGATCAATTTATAATTGTTACAAAATTATCTATTGTGATTTGATAATTGTCTTGGAATTTAAAATTGCACAAAAAATGTATACTTGTTAAGAAATTATCTATTTTTATTTGATAATTGTCTTAGAATTTAAACTTGCACTATAAATATTATAGATTTTGAATAATATAAATTTAATTTACCTTCTACAATTAAATATGCACTAAAAATATTGTAGATTTTAAATACTATAAATCTAATTTATCGTGTAGAGTTAAAATATGACATGTATGAATTATCTATTAGAGTATATTATACTGATGAACCTACTTTCCTTTACTATTTTTATATTTTAATCTGTTACAATGATTTCTTAATAGTAAACAATACAAGCATCTTCTATGCTTAGTTAGCTCCAATTGTAGCTCACATTACCATCTGTCTGATTCTGACATCACAATGCATTCATCTATTCGCTCACATTCATACTTTGCTTCACAAAAAGCTCTTCCTATATATACATCATTATATATCCAGTCGGCTTCCAATGCATCACAAAACAAAGTTAACACTTATACAGAATGTAAATACCAAGTTGATGATCATACACTAACAAAACATACGTAATCCTCAATCTAAATCCAACATAGCATGTTTGGACTCCGCATTATACTCCCTTAATCATTGCAACCTTTCATCTGTCATGTATCACTGTTACTCCATCTTCAACATGTTGTAACTTGTTGCGATCAAAACCAAAACATAAACGACCTTAACTGAAGGTCATATACATCCCAAAATAGCTTCTCCTAATCTCACATGTCTTCATTCGTCATATACTGTCTTCGCTGACCAAAAATATACTGCTATACTATGTAATTCTACTTTATGGACTTATTCATTTTGCAAGCTATAACTCCAAATTTGTGTTTGACACCAACCAACCATCCATACTAGATGTTTTGCCATAAATGACAACCCTAAAGTGTTCTAGAACATTCTTGAATGAACCACTTGCTAACAATCTCTCCCTTTGGCATTAAAGGCAACACTTAGCAAAAAATGACTAAGTGTCAATACCAAAAATAATATACATTGTACTTCTATAAATCCTTTACATATTACTCTATCTCTTATCTATACATTTTTCATATCTCCTCTTCTCCCCCTTTGACATCAATGGAAAAGGTATACAAAAATGTGGAATAAAAAAATTGCTTACCAAAAATTTTATAGAATCTTTAGCACATCTTGGAATGGTCTTTCCAAGATCTTCACTTCCTCTGACCAAGTCTTTATCAGTATCCGACTCACATGAATCAGTCCATTTAGTGCAAAAGAAGATGTCTTTTCTGCCTTTAGCTTGGTAGGCATGAATCTAGTGAGGGTCTGCTCTATTTTTCCATGTCTGAAAGGTGGATCTCAAGAATTGATAACTTAGGAGTAATTAAAAACTCTTCAACATACCAAATATTCCCACAACTCTCCCTTTCTCTGTATCCAAAACACTCAATTTATCTATTATCCTAGACATTTTTCTGTCTAACTCCAATATGGTATGTGAGGAGGTCTCACAACTATTCATCAACTTGTCCATAGTTTGTCTGTCCTTTGCTATTATACCCTCAATGTTCTTAATGTGTCTAACTGTATAAATTTTGGCCATGTGACACACAACTCTTTGGTTCATATATGTTTTTTCTTAGTATGCCTAAGTCCTAATAAATAGACTTGCATACTTCCTCCAACTTCTTCACAAGGTACTTCTTTTCTGCCTTTTCTTCAGCGATCTTCTCTAAGGAGTCATAATGACTGTCAAAGTCATCCAATACCTTGTTCAAATTATCTACATTGTCCTCTTATTGGAAAGAAAGAGGTATAGGTAGGAGTTTTTTGAAAGTATCAACTTCTCTTTCCATTACCCTTGACTTCTTCTCACCTTTCTGCTCAGATCTCTCCTTCGCTTTTGCAAATTCATTGAAGGATAGCTTCATCAACTCATCCTCATCCATACCCTTAACATCAGTGTTTAGAGTTCTATCTCCACTTTCCAACAAGAAATATGAAGAAACAAATGCATGAGTTTCTTGTTTCACCTCAACTTTATCTACTTCTTTCTTTACTATTTCAGCTTCGCTCACTTCCTGCTCTTCTTTCTCTGTCACTATTAGATCAATGCTTCCTCTATCAATGTTAGTATTCTTCTCAAAATGATCACTAACATCATGTGAAGTGTCCAAAGACACAACCAAACCAGAAACAAAGAAATTTGGTTGCTTCACAGTACTAACAAAATGGCTATTGTCTTCATCCTTTGATGTACCAAGGTTGACACCAATTATTCTTTATGAATCACCTTTTATAAATTTAGGCTAAGTAGCCTTGGGAGGTGAGGACTTCTCAGGTTCATTTCCCATCAAAACCTTATCAACTTCCTTCTATGTTTCCTCAATAACTTCTTCATACTTTCTCCCCATTATCTTCACCAATCTTGACTTGGTTCACAACAAAGGTTTCAAAACATTTAATATATTTTCCATTTCTTTGACTGAAACAAAAGGTAACATATCTTCAATTTCTTGGAATCTGATTTCTTCATCTTCTATCTGTGCTAACTATTTCCTTATTTCTAATTTCTCATAAAGTTCCTCTGGTATACACTCTTCTACTTCTAACATGTTCTTCTTGAAAGAAATTAAATGGTTTATTACCATGTCTTCAATCAAAAATTTAATAGATGCATCATACCTCTCATAGTATATGATCAAGGTGTTAAGATTTCCCTTCTCAATTATCCTCTTTGCCAGTATTTTTATGTCAGGCTTCCAGAGTTGTTTCATATCTGGGCTCTTTTCTTCAACTTTCTTATCTTCTTCCTTATTTTCAACTTTCATCCTCTATCTCTTAGGTGGAGAGTCCTGTTTGGTGGATCTTGTGTTCCTTCTAGGAAATTCCTTTGGTTTTTCTTCTTGTGACGTTCTCTCAGGTGGTGTAGGTGTAGTCTTAGGTATATTAATCACATTAGGGGGTGTACTAATAACCTTCTCAACTTATGGAGGTGGAAGGGCTGCAGGAGTAGTGTTGGCCAATCTAGAAGCACTTTTTGTCCTCTTCTTCATTACCACTTTCATCTCCTCCTTTTTTATACCATCCTTGGTTGCTAGATCATCTACCACATTTTCTACTTTTCTCTTTCTTGTAGCTTGAGTATGCTCTTCCCTTATCTTCATAGACTTCTCTTTATAGGTACCCCATCTTTCTTCAGATGGATGATTTATGAGGATAAAATATGTTCTACTTGCATCATCAAGACCTCAGAATTGACTTCATATCCCAGAGGATAAAACCATTTCATCCTAGGTTGTACTACCTCAAAGAAAACACAATCAGTTTCAACCATGAAATAGATTGCATCCTTGTATTTTTCCGCCAATTCCTCATGGACCCTCATTCTTTCCTTAATCTGTCTCTGCAATATTTTGATCATCCCAAATAACTCACCATCAACCCACGTACTATTTTGTCTTCTATAGCTCTGTGTGATCTGAATTCCAGTGGGTTCACTGTCCTTCCAAGCTCTAGGATCCATACTAGGAAAACTATGAACAATATGAATATACATGTGTATAAGTAGAGGCCCAAACTTGAATGCCTTTGACTTATCCTTCTTGATTTGCCTCACATTATCCAAAAACTATTGTGCAAGTACTTCACAAAGGTTATACTTAATATTTTCTTTCACCATTATGTATTCCATCATGATCACTCCTACTGATACTAAGTTAGGTTAGCTTCTATAATGTAGTTTATATCCAACAATCATTAAAATCAATCTAACATCTTGCTAAAAAATATCGTTAATGGTCATCGCTCTCTTATCCCATTGCGAATGCGTTAGGTTTTCCACTTGTTTCTTTGTGTTCTTCTCTGCAACAGGGATAACACCAGATTTATCCAAACCTGTTATAGCATGAATTAAGTCACTACAAATCTTTACACTAATCTCCAAGCCAAATGAACTGGTTGTGAACTCTTCTCAGAATGATCTTAGTCCACTCCTCTTCGTTGAATTCGTAGAGTTTAGTTATTCACATTATAATAAGGTTCTTAAGATGTGCGAACTCGGCTTTCATCTTACCATATGCTCCAATCATGTCCTTTATCTCATCATAGATCTCAAAGTCTCCCAGAGACTCATATTTACAGTGAATGTAAGCCCTAATGTCTTTGACATGTAGAACGTCGCAGGGTGTTTGTGAAAATGCACCTTCAGGATCATCTTCAGTTGATTTGAACAAGTGTTTCTTGAATTTATACCTAGGCCTTTCGGAAATATCAAAAATCAACAGAGTATCCATATCGAAACCTTCACAAATGATCTAAATACCTTTTTTCTTCTGAATCCATAAATTTCTCCTTCAATCAAACGCTCAAAAAACTTGCTCCTTTGCTTCTTTTAGCTCAAATCCATGTTCTCCTTAGGCTTTTTTCTTCGAATGATCTTCAGAAAATTTATTTCGACTAAAATTATACTTTGTTGTGTAAAGAAATGACACAGTTCCCAATAAACTCATCTCTGAACAGAATCCAGTCGATTCACAATCTGGAAATTAGAGGATATAGATTTTTAAGGCTATGCGATCACAGATATAAGTTTCATAATATCTCCACATACTCTCTCTAAGATCATAAGAGCTTATTCCTCACAATTTGGGGTTGGATATATTTCAGATATTTCCTTCCAATGCTCCCCCTAAGACCATTCTTGGCCATCTAGGTTGCTCTAGCAATGTTCACATCAGGTGAAGTCTCAGTAGCATCTACTAACTCTCCCTGAACAATTTCCTCATTTGATTCATTTTCTTTCCATACCCTACCACTGTTTACATCTTCTTCTTTTCTAAAGGGTAAAAGCACAAAGTTGTGTCACGTTTCAGGACCACTTATCAACACAACTAAATTTGAGTATTTCTAAATAAAATTAATTTTTTTCAAACATATGGTCTAGCTAGATTCATTCTAGCTAAGCAAGATAAGTGGTTAAACTTTTCCAATTGGAAATGTCTATTAAATGCATGTTTTATACCAATTATCAAAGAAATAAAATTATTTCAGAAAATCGATGTTTCAATAACCCCTACTCCTTTTAATGATATTTTAAAAAAATATAAAAAATACCCTTTTGTAGATCTCAAAGTCAAGATTATTTTCATATAAAGTTTATAATATTTTGATTAGATCTAATATATTATAATTTCAAAATACAACAAGTAGGTATTTTAACATTCGAGAAGATATCGCTTCAAATAAATAAATAAAATGTAAATCATATCAAAAAAATTTAAAATTTATGTTTAACACTAGAGGAGAGAGTCCTCTTCAAGAATATGTATTTTTTTTTTGAATGGTATAGATTTGATAGGGGAAATTTTGAGGGAGATGAAAACTGTCAATTTCAGACAAGTTCAACTTTGAGCAGTTATAACGGAGAAAATATTGATTGAAAACCAATCTTTCTTCTTTTCTGCACTAGCTATACATTTTATCTATAACATATTTGGAAATCGGAGGAAAACTAGATTATTTGCATATACTTGTTTGGAGGGAACTAGACCCCATATTTTCAGCAGTTTTCAGCAATGGAAAAATGGACTTAAAAAATTAAAAAAATATGTACATTCTTGTTCAAAAAATTTAAAAAAAATTATAGACATAAATTAATCCATTTTTACACATTTATTTAGTTTACATCATCCTCAAATTATAAATACAAATGCCACCTTTTATGTCGTTAAAGTTGAACAATTTGCATGTTGTGGTCCTTTCCTTTATAAAATTGTGACATAGGTTTGTACTTTTACCCTAAAGTGAATGTTAAATTCTTCCACAATACCCTTATTATCACCAATACTCTTCTTTCTATCTATAGGTGGAGGACCACTTCTTCTCAATTCTATTGTATCTGCAAAACTTTGCTATGTGTCCTAGATTATGACATTTGTAGCATGTAGGAGGTGGTATGTTATGATTAACCTGCAATTTATTATACTTTTCAATGTGCCCAAAGTTATTGCACATGTAATATGCAATCTTAGCTATTATTCCTTCCCTATTGTAATCTTTCTTGATTCTTGATTGATCAAGTTTCCTGCATTCTACCTTCTTGTGTCCAAATGCATTACAATTAAAACAATATCCTGAAAAGGGTTTGTAAGGAGCTTTACCTTTGCAGTCTCTCTTCATGTGTCCAATCTTGTTGCATCTAAAACATCTACCTCTAAAAGGTTTGATCTGATATTTAGGTTCTTCAAGAGTGTGTCTTTCTTTATCTGTCTTTACTTTTAATTTTTCTTCCTCGGTCTTTGAATATTCAGCTTCATAGAAGCCAACTCCATTCATGTATTCTTTAAGTTTCCATCTATCTCTCTTCTCATAAATCGTATCACTGTTTGAATGAATTTTTTCAATTTGTTTCTTTGCCTCAACAAGTTCTCCTTTTATGATCTCACTATATTTCTCTAATTCCAAATGCTTGTTCTTGTAGTGATCAAGTTCAGTCTTCATTTCTCTCATCTAAATATTTGTATCTTTTAAGGTTTCTTCAATTTTGTTTCTATCATCCTATACCTATTTAATCTCTTTAGCCATCTGAAGAGGAATTAGTTTCATGATCAAGCTTCAAAGTATATTTCTCTTGATCAAGTTGTTTTATCTAATCTGAAGTATCATTGTCTGAATCCTCTTTTATCTTATCCATAAGATCTTGTCTCTGTCTCCTAGATAGTTCAAGTTGTTCCTTCAGTTTCTTGATGAAACCATCAATTCTTCTCAATTTGAATCTCAAGTCACCATTCTCTGCTTTAGCCTTATCAAGGTCTTCAATTGTTGCTTCAAAATTTTCTTCCAAACTTTCAGAATCCATCTTTATCTCCCTTAAGCTGTTAAGCTTTCTCTCCAAGGGCCAAATGATCTGATACCAATTGTTAGGATTAAGTAATACTGAGAGGGGGGTGAATCAGTATTACAACACTTTAGACTTAAACTTAGTAAATTCCAACTTAACCAGATGATTTCTTAAATGAAAAGAACCTAAACATAAAACACACAACTCATAACACCATGAATTTGTTGTCGAGGAAACCCTGGCCAAGGGAAAACCCCGGTGGGGATGGTACCCAAAAATATGTACTAAAAGTATTATGTCCATATTAGGAGACCTAGCCCTGTTAGGAGCTGATTATTACATTAGCACATTTCCATTTTAGAGGAATACAAAAACCTTGTTAACTACTGAGCTCACTGCTCATACAATCAAAAATATGATTTTGTTACAATGATTTTCAATAGCAAATAGTACAAGCATATGTTATGCTTAGGTAATTCCAGTTTTATCTCGTATCACCATCTATCTAATTCTGAAATCAAAATGCATTCATCTATTCGCATCCATTCATTCCATCACATTCATACTTCGCTTCACAAAAATCTCTTCCTATATATACATCATTATATGTTGAGTCAGCTTCCAATGCATCATAAAATAGAGTTAACACTTATAAAAAGGTAAATACCAAGTCTACGATTATACACTAACAAAAGATAGGTAATCCTCAATCTAAATCCAACATAGTACATTTAGACTATGGATTATACTCCCTTAATCATTGCAACCTTTCATCTGACGTGTATCACTATTACTCTATCTTCGCATGTCTTCAACATACTGTAACTTACTGCGATCAACACGAAAACATAAGCGACCTTAATTGAAGGTCATATACATACCAAAATAGCTTCTCCTAATCTCACATGTCTTCATCCGTAATATACTATGTTCGTTGACCAAAATAGTACTGTTATACTCTGTAATTTTTCTTTATGGAATTAGTCAGTTTGCAAGCTATAAATCCAAAAACTATGTTTGACACCAAGCAACCATCCATACCAGATGTGTTGCCATAAATGGCAACCCTAAAGTGTTCCATAACATTCTTGAATGAACCAATTGCCAACAATATCAAAGACAACAATCATCAAAATGCAAATGTTTTATATACAAATGCAAATATTTTATCCTTTAGAATTGAATTGGGCTCTAATAATTTACTCTCCCATATGAAGTAGTTGCACTTTGCCTGCCTTTATATAATTTTTTTAATTAATTCCTAGTAAAAAATTTTACATGGCTATTGACACTGGTATGAAAGGACCTTCGACTCCATGTGGAACACTTTTTCCCAAGAGTTATGAACCAGTGAGGTCACAAATGGGGGACCTCATCCCCACATTTCACTTGTTCAAACCTGCTACTCAACAATCTAGCGAAGGTATAAGGATTGCAAGAAAAGAGGTCCTATAAAGTTTTGATCCTTGGTAGGCCCTTCACTAATAAAGTGCTTAAACCACAAAACTACATGTCTAAAACATGCATTTATAGATTGTATCATATCACACAAACATATATTAAATTAGCTCATAATAACACTAGTGTATAAAATTTGATTGGGCCAAGAGAAAACTAGCCCTCTTCATCAAAAAATATCATCACTACATTAGGGTCAAGTAGTTACTCTTTTAAGGAATAAATTAATATACTATTAATTTGATAAAAGAAAAAATTATTATAATTTGAACCTCCTTTAACCACAAAATACTCCCCATCTACTAATTTTGAGACAAGAATAGGGTTCATAAAATTCTTTTCTCAACAAGGAAGTATTAGCTTCCTTAATCAACATGAATTGAAGAGCCCAAACCTTACATGAGGTAACTAGCAATTTAGATCTGGTAGGTGAGGTGAAATATGATGCAACACGGTGTATTACATCTATCTAACATTTCACATATAACAATGTAGCATCTAACAGTATGATATAGAAGGGAGTAAATAGAGTAAGCATTCATCTTTGTTATAACATTATTCTCAACTACTTGAGAAATAGATCTAAATTCAAGATCTACCATTCCTTGTTTCCCTAGATTCAAAACTTGTGCATATGAAAAAAAAATCAACTCATACATTATGATCTTAATTTATTTTTAGGGATTTCAATGTAACCAACTCCAAGGCCAATGTCATTCTCAAAGTAGCCAGAAAGGCAACATGCCTTTTGCAAGATTCTGCTAGAAATACCCTCCTTACATTGAAATCCAAGGTCTGTCCAAGTATAGAGGCACTCCCCACTAGGGAAAGAACCACAACATTGCATTTCAGGGAATATTGAACAAGTACAGCAAAGGTGGGGAGTTTTTAAGGCAGTGAAAAATAATGATCCATGGGGATTGTTCTCCAATGAGTGGACTGTTGTAGTTGTGGGAACATGAAAGGAAGAGGTAGTTATAGACAAGGATGGTTGTGTTTTGGAAGGTCTATGTTTGTGTGTAGAGGATAGACATTGTACTCCTCACAAAGGTTACTTTTATAGGGTAGGAAGAGTGTACATCGATGCGATAATTTGTACATATAAAGAATAAATATAATAACACCTAATTACATGCATACATTAAATAGACAATATTTTGAGGACATATTTTTCCATTAGTATGCAAAGGAAACAGATTTTGGAACCGTTGGTACATGATCACTGAAAGACAGGTTTTCAGTGCAACCTGACACAGCAGTAAACAAAGGTCACCAAAAATGTTAAGCATAGTGGAACCCGACAGAGTAACCCAAAAAGAAGATAACAGAGGAACCCGATAGACAGTATATAGAGAAGCCTGAGGGGAAAGACTACAGAGCAACCTAAGCACCAGTCTACCGAGAGATAGTTTTATTCTGAGAAATGTGGATCTGACTTACACGTTAGATAAAAAACTTATGTTTTATATTTAGATTTAAAGCATATCTTTAAAACCATTTCTTGATGTACAAGCAATGTAATTGTAATTGTTTTAATAAGTCTAACTAATTGTAAACATGCAAACTAGGAGATCAAGGTCAAGTTGTAAACCTTTGATCATAGAGTTAACATTGAAATGTGTGAAACTTATTTAGGTCAAATTCATTGTATAAATAGATGTGTAATCAATCAGAATAAGTTGATGTGATGATGATTGTATCCAAGGAGCACTTCTATGGATCAAAGACTGAGTTTTATGTAGAAGGACAACAAAAGATGAAATAGGTTATCAAGAACCAGATTCAAGGCTACCAAGCAGAACAGAGGTAGTGATCAATCACTATAGGTGATAAATATTCATGTGAACTTCAATGGATTTGTCATTAGCAATTCTAGATTGCATATACTCAGGTCAATAAGTATTTTTGACTACATTCTAACAAGTGTAGGAAATAGAAGAAATCCTTTGAGAAGGTGGATTTAACAACCATTTTATAAATCTCTTAACTGAGTGCACACTAAACAATTTCGCTAAAGCTCTTAACGGAGTAGACCTTAACCAGTCTAAACATGTTACTCCTAATAGGGTAAGATCATCAAAAGTGATCAAACTTGTAAGCCTTAACCGGCCCCTTCCATTCTGCAGATAGTGAAGTTTTGTTGGTTTCATCCCCACCACAGTTTTTACCTTCTAACAGGGGTTTTCTGTGTTACCAAATCTTGGGTCATGTGTCATTACATTTCATGAATGTTGCTATGAATGTTTACATGCAAATTAAGTTTATCAATTGATATAACATGCATAAGCTAAGAATAGCACATATGGTCGGTAATGCAAGGAATTGATTACTAAAGGATAAAGGTTAATTGACTGAAATTTTTAAGGGTATTGATTCAACCCTCCCCTCTCAGTGCACACCATTCCATTATTTCTAACATATTTACTTTGTAAAATTTCTATACAAAGACAAAAATAATGGGACAAATAATGTTAGTTTTTTGAGTTTTAGAATAAGACCTAATTTCATGCACGTGTTAGATCAAATTCATTGACATTGTGAAATTTATGTAAAGAGGAAAAAATATATGGGACATATAATTTTATTTTTGTGATTTTTATCAACGTGCTAATCTTGCATCCTAAGCTTACTAAAACACAATCTTCATTCTAGACATGCTTGCCTTTTCTAAATCCTAAAAACAAGAGGTCTAAAACAAAATTTGAATGTGAACAAGCAAATAAGCCCAATTCTTCTCATAGATCTTAACGATTTTGTCAAAATTTGGTATCAGATAAAAGGATATGTGTAGAAATTTTTATATTTAATTCTACGAGAAAAGTCTCACTAAATATTTAGTCTATATGATATTTTGAAACCTTAGGATAACAACATAAAGAGATAACAATTATGAAATGAAATAATCACATAATATTATTAAATAATGATACTTTTTGGGAAATCCTTTTTAAAAAAGCAACACTTTGAATATTTGAACAAAAGTATTGTTCAACTATTTAAAAGGAATACAATACAATTACAAACTCAAAACTCTTTAAGAATTCAAAAACCATGCTAAAGGATGAATCACACAAGATTATATACCATAAATTGTTGGAATAACCAAGTTTAAGTTGCAAGATTAAACATTCAACAAACAAAGAAAAAAGTATTATCATGCAAATAATGTGAAATGTACAAATATGTATTACATAGAAATCCAAGGATGAGGAGGCTAGAAAGTAGGATTGAATGTTTGACCACCCCTCCAAAAATGAGACATATGTGGGTCACTTGTAAGGACATATGTAGGCATCAAATGAGGTGAGACAAAAAGGTCAAAGGTATGTCTAAGATATTAACTATTTTGTTAACAATAGTATTGTTAGAAAAACAAGTTAGAACCCATAAAAGTAAAAATTTGGTAGGAAAAAACTCATTTCTTCAAGAAAGAGATGTGCCAAGATATATTTTCTATTATAGCATCTTTAGAAATTGAAAAAAAATTGTTCTACAATATTTATAAATTCTAAAGAAAGTTAATTATATAATGATCTATTAGCCAAATAAAAGCACAATATCTTATGGATAAGTGCAACATATGTGGACTTTACAAGTTGAGTGTTTATGCTTACCTTTTGCTATATGGAAGAGACATTGGGAGTTTGAAATAACATAAATTTGTAGTTGGAATGACATCAACTGAAGATCATGGTTTCAATGTTAACCACCAATGTTAGCATACAACAAGTTCTTCTCAATGCTATAGATATCACCTACACATTGAAAATGACATATTGTCAATGCAACAATATTTAGACAAGTTGAACACAAGAACCCAATTTTGGGTCAGTGTTATGAGACATGTTCTTACACTAAGGGAAAGTCACTTTTTGTTTTTGAAAGTTGAAGCAATTTTTAATCAAGCAATTAAAAGACTTAAAAGTTTAAATAATAAATGTTTAACATTATTTATTTATGAAACAAAATAACATCATTTTAAAAAATGGGTAAAACTTTACCCCACACAAAAATGAGGTAATTTTATACATAATAATTGTATAAAATTAAAATTAATTAGAAAAAAAGAAATATTTAGAAAAATCAAGAGAATGATAATGTTTCATTTTCACTCTATTAAAACATTACACTTATCAATAACGACATTACATCTTACCTACATAATAATAATAATAATAATAATAATAATAATAATAATAGATAATTATTATCTATCTTTTATGGAGAATCTTGCATTCATAAAGTCATATTAGCTTTCTAAGATAAGAGCACAAGATTTAGGTTGAACCTTTTTGGCTAAGAGTAAAGGATTTAGGGGTATTCATTCCATCATATTCTTGTGGAGAATGAGCCAACCTCATCTCTTATGATGTTATAAATTACATTAAATAAAACATGATTCCTAATTAACTCTTTTAAGAAAATTCAACTTCATCTCAAAAGAAATCAAATTTTTGTTTCTACCATTAAACTAAAAAATAAGTAGAGGAAAAAATCTATTACACTCCCTTCAATCACTAGATCACCTACATTGTTATCCTTCAAAGAATGGATGACCTACATAGTTAGACAACGATTTTGAAAGTTTAAACTCCAGCCCAGCCTTCATCACACTAGAAACATTTGTGCTTCATAAAAGGGCAAAATACAAAGATAAATAAAGAAAGAGAAGTGATGGAATTTTAGAATGAAAATTCCCAACACCAACAGTTAGTGGTTTTGAGCTCCCCATCCCACGGAACTAAAACTTCATTTGGAGGCTTTTATTACATGTTTTTGATGCACTGTATCTCTCCTCCTCTCATTTTTTGTGGTTGTGTTGCATTTGGAGATTAACTTACATGTGGTATGAACCAGATTTAGAGGAAATATATGTTGGCTAACATGTTTATTAAATCAATTATTCGATTACGAAGGTGAGGGAAAAGAACAAAAACATGCCTGGTTAGGCAAACCAAAGGTGGTACAGGAGCACCCATATGTACAATCAAGTATTCCAAGGTCACTAGCTGATTATATTTGGGTCATTTATGAACTGAAAATATATGTATTTTAGTTAATTTTTATCCAATGGAGTCATAATGTAAGGCTACTTGATCCATTTGTGTAAAACTTGCATAGTTGTCCATTTAGGACCTAGTGGGGTCAAAAAGTCAAAATGATGTAAACACTCCATGAAAGGGCATAACTGTTTGTAAAAGGTCATTTAAGGGTCATTTTATATTTTTATAATACTTTTTTCAAGTTTTGAGTTCATTATGTGAAAATGTCACAGAAGTTGCAAAAAATGCAATAATGCAAAATTGCATTAAAAGTTGTAAATGGGAAGTTGAAAGGTCTAGGACGTATTTGTAAGGTCCAAACTGACCAGGAGGCTCTAAAACATTGTATTTGGTTGAACCAAGCAAGAATGAGAAGGAGGATAATAGTTTTGAACAATTTATGTATTCAAAAGCTTGTCATTTTGATCGTTTCCATTGTTACTTTATTATTTCCAGGCCTTTTACAGACTTGCATAACCTGGAAACCATGTATAATTATTATATTTAGATATTATCATGAATTATATTCCTTCTTGTTTTAGTTTAGAGTGATTTAATTGAGAAATGAAGAAGATATACACGTTATGGTGAAAGTTGTTGATTGCAGGTTTGAGATCTTCTGGAAACAATCATATTGCAGTGTTTGGTACGGGTGTATATGGAAGAGTTAAAACCTATTATTAGATTCATTTTAAATATATGTTAATATAATTAAATTTCATTTTGGTTTGAGTCAATTTTATGCAGAATTGAGGAAGTTATGAAGCTTTTAATTAAAACTGGTTTTGAACTGTCTTCAATGGAAATACAGAGAAGGGTTTATGATTATATAATGATTTAACCATTGTAAAATTTAATGGATTATATATTCTAAAACTAGATTAATAAATTCTTCATATGCAATTGGTTTGGGATCATTTGGTTTTGTTTTGTGAAATATATTTTATGCCCTAGCAGGAAGAGTTTATGAATTTCTAAGTTTTGAACAGTAAAATAGGTCTCAGGACAGAGAGCATATCTTGTATCAGAACCATTGGATTTGGCTCAATTTTTTATATGTTTTAAAAGGCCTAGTTTGGAACATTCCATTGGAGATATTAGAAAAATAATATCTCGGTAAAAATTTATCAATAACATAATACAGACTATCAAATCTGTCATGAATTAGTTGTCATGGTTCAATGGATTACTATGAATGTTTGTATGTGAGTATTGGATGTAGTTATGTACAGATATAGAAGATAATTTTAATGATTTATGTTCTTGTTTAATGATGATCTCTAATTGTGGATGAACAAACAAAGATTGATTGGTTAGTGAACATGTTATGGATGAATATTTATGCCTCTAAGAAAGTGAAGAAACTATGTTGTTGTTTGGATCTCATGATGGATTTGGGATCCTAAGATATTGGTTGTTGGATTATCTACATAATAATTGGTGTCAGAACTAGAATCTCTTGAGAGTGTAAGGGACCTAGCCCAAGTAATTCACAATTTGATTCTTGCTGATGAGTTTTTGGTTGCAGGTGCTAATCCACTAGCTGCAGGTAGGCAGACATGAAGGTTTGACAATAGGGGCCATAGGAGGTAGTCTAGGACTAGAGGATATGGTCTAGTTGGTTTCTACGAGACCTGGGGAGAGAGGTAAGAAAGTAATCCTGGGTGAGGCAAGGTTATTGGTTTTTGATGCAACATTGGGAGAGTTTACTTATGTTTGGTGAAGCACCATGGAAGCAGACATTACAAGTTCCATCAATAGGAGTGACAAGTTTGAAGGAAAAGAGATAATAGAGGAATCCAAAGGGAATGAAGGAAGACTTGAAGACAAAGAAGCATAAAGAGGCAAAGATGAAAGAACACAAAGAACAAAGGTTTTGGTCTAATTTTCTTGTAGGTTATTGGTTCCATGTTTCCAAGAGGACTTGAAAACTTTTGAAGGCCGGTAGTATGGTGCATGAACACCCATTGTACAAAAATAATCAGGATGTCCAAGGTCACTATTTGATTATATTTGGGTCATTTATGAAATTTAAATAATCTATGTATTTATTTGAGATCATTTTTATCCAATGGAGTCATAATGTAAGGCTACTTGAGCCATTTGTGTAAAAGTTGCATAGTTGTCCATTTAGAACCTAGTGGGGTAAAAAATTCAAAATGATGTAAACATGCCATGAAAGGGCATATTTTTTTTAAAGGTCGTTTAAGGGTCATTTGATACGTTTATAAGTTTTTTGTCAAGTTTTGAGTTCATTATGTTAAAATGTCACAAAAGTTGTTAAGAAGATGAAAAGTTGCAAAAAATGCAATAATGCAAAATTGCATTAAAAGTTATAAATGAGAAGTTGAAAGGTCTTGGAAGTATTTTTAAGATCCAATCTGACCAAGAGGCTATAAAAGGTTTTATTTTTTCAAACCAAGCATAAATGAGAAGGAGGATAACAGTTTCCAATAATTTGTGTATTGAAAAGCTTGTCATTTTGATATTTTCCATTGTAACTTTGTTTTTTCTAGGCATTGTACAGACTTGTACAGCCTAAAAACCATGTATAATTATTATATTTATATAGTATGATTAATTATCTTCCTTCTTGTGTTGGTTTGGAGTGATTTCATTGAGAAATGAAGAAGATATGCACATTTTGGTGGAAGTTGTTGATTGTAGGTTTGAGATCTTCTGGAAATAATCATATTGAAGCATTTGGTACGGATGCATATGGAAGCATTAAAACCTATTAGTGGATTCATTTGAAATATATGTGATTATACTTTCATTTCTTTTTTTGAGTCATTTTTATGCAGAATTGAGGAAGTTACGAAGCTTTTGGTGAAAATTTGTTTTAAATTGTCTTCAATAAAGTTACAGGGTAGGGTTTATGATTATATAATGATTTAACCATTGTAAAATTCAATGGCTTACGTATTATGAAACTATATTCATAAAGGTTTCATATGCAATTGGTTTGGGATCATTTGGTTTTGTTTTGTGAAAGATATTTGATGCCCTAGCAGGAAGAGTTTATGAGTTTCTAAGTTTTAGAATAGTAAACTAGGTCTCGGGACAGAGACCATGACTTGTAAATTAACCGTTGGATTTGGCTCTATTTCTAATATGTTTTAAAATTCCTAGTTTGAAACAATTCCACTAGAGTGATTAGACAAATAATATATGGGTAAAAATTTATCAATAATAGAATACAGGGTATCAAACCTGCCAGGAATTAGTTGACGCGGTTCAATAGATTACTATGAATATTTGTATGTGGGTATTGGATGTAGTTATGTACAGAGATAGAAGATTATTTTAATGACTTATGTTCTTGTTGAATGATGGTCTATGATTTCAGATGAACAAAAAAAGATTGATTGGTTAGTGAACATGTTATGGATGAATATGTATGCCTCTAATAAGTAAAGAAACTATGTTGTTGTGTGGATCTCATGATGGATTTGGGATTCTAAGATGTTGGTTTTGCATGTTTTGTATTAGAAGGGAGCATACAAAGTGGAACCCTTCCAATCTGATTCACAGGCTAACAAGGAGAATGTTGTCTTCCATTCAAATGTTCAAAAATGGTTTCCCTATCCCCGTCATTCATTGATTCAATTGACAACATATATTACAGCTTTCCAAAGTAACCGGACAACCCAAGGCTCATGGTCCAAGCTGAGCATGATCAACAGAGCCATAATTTTCAAAATCTCCAACCGTTTTCGATCCAAAATCCCCAAATGCCTAAAGTCATCCAACATAGCCTTGGGCCCCTCCCCAAACTTGGTCATGTCTATGCAACACAATATTTGTACCTTAGTAAACAAAATTTGTTAACAAAATGTGTTAGCAACATGTGTTTTAGTGTAGTGTAGTTGTTTACAAATTACTAATACGCGTTAATACAATAGACTAACACACATGTTGCTAACACATTTTGTTAAGAATATATTGTGTTAACTAAGGTGCAAATATTGTGTTGCATAGACATGGCCCCTAAACTTCGCCTAAAAATGTTGACATTGGTTAGAGTGAAATGAAAGGAAGGGAGGCATGTCTGCTACGGCAAGGCAGAGATATTATTTGCAAAAATTGATTTGACTAGAAAAGAGAAGGGATTGGGCACATCTGAGTAAGGTCAGTTGATGTCATTAATAAGGCATGGTAATCCTTTTGAGTTAAAAATTTGTAGGTCACAGTCCAACTGGTATGCCAAATCTGATCCATTTATCCCAGATCTCACTCAAAAGAGGTGGCGTTCAAATTTGTCGCCTAGAATTATGACATTTTATGAGGCCACATTTATCTTAGGCATTACTTTTGGCTCAATGTCTTAACCTTTAAACATTTATGCTCTGAGGGGTATTATTGGCCTAGTGGTGGGGAACGTGTACTCTTGAAAGAGATGTCACAATTTCAAAGCTCAGTGGAGGTAGGATATGTACGCCTCATTTATAATGTAGTTAGGTACCTCCCGCAAGGTGTATGATGTAGTCCCATATCATTGTCACCATATGTACACCCAAAAACACATGGCTGGTGTTGTGGACTATAAAATAACCATAACCTTAATCCTTACCAGAGGCTCCCTATAAAAAATAACACAATCATTAATTGTCCTACAATTGGTTTCTTTATGACTTATATATCTCTTTTGACATTTAATTTAATTTAATTCAATTGTAGATTTTATTTTATTTTAAACATAAGATTTAATAATCATTTATTTTAATTTAACCTAGTAACTAATGCAATATTTAATATTTCTAGCATGTATTTTGACCAACTTATAATGATGACATTTACAAAATTACGCTCTATAGTATTCCATAATAATACTTTATAATAATGACATTAGATTTTTTTTATATAATGCTACCTTATCAACAATCTTTAATTGTAAATGAGCATTTTTTATAATGTAATCAAATCACAATTATATTATATTAATTTAACATTGATAATCAAATTTTAATTTATACTCATAATAACATATAAATGTGTGTGTGTGTGTGTGTGTGTGTGTGTGTGTGTGTGTGTGTGTGTGTGTGTGTGTGTGTGTGTGTGTGTGTGTGTGTTAT
>MU227577.1:2758238-2771156 GCA_018584345.1 Thuja plicata | reverse complement strand
ATTCATGAGTAGTGGTTCACACGAACCCATCTCTCATGAGAATGAATGGAACACTTAGCACTCATTGGATCTAGGTGATGCTCACAAAGGTGAAGCACCGGGACTTCCCGGGAGGTCACCCATCCCAATACTACTCCAGCTTGAGCGCGCTTAACTACGGAGTTTCCTCCATGGTTAAACCCACTCTGCTTGCATCCTCATTTGCAAAACCTTCACCAAGTGTTGTGCCTTATGAACCATTCATTAGAAAGCCCCTTAAGCTCATCAATTGATAAGTAGGAGATATTTTCCACAGCAAGTCAAATTGTGATATTGCTATCAGGATTCAACTGTGTAGTTTTTTGAGTCAAACTCATTGACCCACGATTCATGAGTAGTGGTTCACACGAACCCATCTCTCATGAGGATGAATGGAACACTTAGCACTCATTGGATCTAGGTGATGCTCACAAAGGTGAAGCACCGGGACTTCCCGGGAGGTCACCCATCCCAGTACTACTCCAGCTTAAGCTGATAGCAATATCACAATCATTATTATTGATATGTTCCCAAATGTACCTAGCTAAATTGTTTATAATAGGTCCAAATTTTACATTTGAAGATAGCTAATCTAATACCAAAAAATTTGAAATGTTGTACTTCTTATGTTCTCCAAATTGCTTTGAAAACTCTATTTTAATAAATAATTTTAAAAATGATAAAACATTTTTTTGATATTCAATGCTTAGTTTTAATTTACCTTTCCTAAATCTTTTAATAACGTCCTTATATACTATTTTATCTTAATTTTATGTGTATAATTTATCCCTACTAAGTATTCCTTATGTTTTGGATCTATATTCATGGTGGCCTATGTTTAACAACGAGCCTCTATAATTTTTTTTCCATGATGTATATACATTCATATTTCATTTCCTTACATTCTCTTCTACTTAAATGTTGAATGACTATCCCAAGTAGGATTTTATCTTAATTATCAGGTGTGTGGGTAACTAGTTACATCTACTTGGTTATAACAAGGTTGAGTTGGTCCTCTCCTCCGCATAGTCTAATATTGTACACCTTATTCATACTTTTTCTTGGGCAGATTCATGAATTAATACCATGTGACTAGTTACAAGCAGTTTATATTATGATGAGTGGGTTGAGTTGGTTAGTCCTCCAATCTCCATAGTCTAATATTCTACACATTACTCAAATTTTTACCTAGGTGGATTCATGAATTGATACCCTGTGACTAGTTAAAAGCACTTAAGATTGTGATGAGTGGGTTGAGTTGGTCAACCCTCCATTCTGCATAGTCTAATATTGTACACATTATTGATAGTTTTACCTCGGTGGATTCATGAATTGATACCATGTGACTAGTTGTACAAGTACTTATGGTTATGATGAGTGGGTTTAGTCGGTTAGCCCTCCACTCTCCATAGTCTCATATTGTACACATTATTCATAGTTTTACCTAGGTGAATTCATGAATTAATATTATGTAACTAGTTACAAGCACTTGAGATTATGATAAGTGGATTGAGTTGGTCAACCCTCCACTCTATAGTCTAATATTGTACATATTATTCATAGATTTATCTAATCGGATTCATGTGTTAATAGCCTAGGGGTGAGAGTATTCTCAAATAATACATTTGCATTAAACAAATCATATAATATTGATAATGTAATGGGCCTACAAAAGATTTGATAATAGTGAAGGATTTGATAGTATAATAAATTATCTTATTAAACATCAATAACTATTAAATAAATAAATAAACCCCCAACAGCAAGCCCGTATTGCCAATATCTTCCCCGACTAACACATGCTTAATTTAAATTATGTGATAAATGGTTTCCTACAAGATTTAACCTTCTTCCAACGCAAAGCCTCCCATGAGATTAGGGTTTTCATAATGGGCCGACAGAACTTAGCTTTACTTTCTTTGGAGCCCATTATTTCCAATCCCACATATAAAAATGAACATGTGGCGACCCCGACCTAAACCAATAACATTTCCAAATATTTGTTCTCAAGAAGTGGTCGACATTTCTATCTTCGCGAGCTGCTTCTGAATTTTTTTTGGTTATATCCTTTTTGGATACAGCGATTAAAGTATTGAAGAAGATGACCAAGTCGTGGTTAAGAAGCAGAGGAACTACGAATTGTATGCTCAATTCTGGGAGGAGAAGGTCGCCGAATTCCATGGCCAAGGCATTTCGAATATCAAAACCTCAGACATACAAACACAAACACAAACAGACCAACAATAATAATAATGTTCGTGACCTGCTGGCGGAGAATATTGCAGATGTGAGAGAAACAAAACTGTACATTTCAAACTTGGGTGGAAGAGTAAGTGATGAAGATATAAGACACCTTTTCTCTGCTTTTGGTGAGCTCAAAAGGTGGGTTCTTCATTTCGATGGAAAGGGAGAGTTCATGGGTACTGCCGAGGTGGTCTACTTCAACACAAACAATGCGTCTGCTGCTTGGAAACGCTATAATAATCTTTTGCTCGATGGGAAACCCATGAACATCGAATTCGTGGGTCATAGTAAGTTTAACATGGATTCAAAGTTGGGCTTCAATACCCACCCACATCCCAATGTAAGCAAGCAGAGAGGAAGTAGAAAGAAAGGATTTGTAGGGAGAGCAGAGAATGGTTTAAGAAAGAGAAAAGAGGCCGACGACAGGAGAAGGAAAGGAAGGGGAGGAAAGAGGATATCTGCTGCACAACTTGACATGGATCTGGAAAGCTATCATGCCCAAGCCATGCAAGAACAATAGCAGCAATCTGTTTTCAGAAAATCGTTGATTTATTCTGAGTTCCGGTGTTCTTTTATAAACCGCGATGGGGTTTGATGTGTCATCAAAATCAGAAACAAAATGTATCATCCCACTCCTTGCTTCTTGCTTCGTAGCTGAGAAAGCTGAAATAATTCATTTCAAATTAGTAATGCAAAGTTTTTATAATAGTTAAAGTCATGTATTTTCTTATTTTTTTGAACATATGATGACGAGACCATTTTCAATATATTGATTAGCATGCAAATTTTTCTATTTTACAATGATATTATTTATTTTTGAATCTCATCATTACTTTATTATTCATTTTGAAAAATCTATCTTATTACTCAAATATTTTATTTTCATCTTGGCTCAAATGTGTGAGCTGAAAACTATTTTTCATCAATTTCATACTTAGCAAATTTGAAAACGAAAAAAAAAGATTTTAAATTTAAAAATTCAAATCCTTTTACGGTTTTCTTTTTAACTTTATGGGTTGACTAAAGTATCAAATGCCTAAGTTACATGCTTTTAGTGGTGGCTTAAAAACTAACTCTAATGGAGATAGAAATAGAGCTACAAAATATTGGGAGAGTGGTTACCAGAAAGATGGATGAATAACTATTTCCTAAGGAAAAGGATCTCATGGAAGTATATGAAGATATACTTGCTAAGGAGGAGATATTTTGGAAATAGAAATCCTAAGAATCTTGGATAAAGGAAGGAGATAATAACAACAAAAAATTTCCATAGTAGCACCAAACAAAGAAGAATGGTTAATAAGATTGTGCCTCTAAAGGCTCCAAATGGTTAAATGGTTCTTGAGCTCTAGATTACTTTACAAAATTGGCTACGTCATTTTTCTACAATATTCTAACTCTGTAGAATAATCTAACTTGGTAGCACAAAGAGAATTACTCCACAACATTCCACGATTGATCAAAGAGGCACATAATAACTTTTCAAACTAATAATTTTCCATCTCAGAGATCAAGATTGCACTTTTTTCAAATCCACCTGGATAAAGAACCTGGCCCAAATAGATAGACAACCAACTTCTTTCAAAAATATTGGGATATCATTGGCTTGGATCTAGTGGATGCAACCAATGCATTATGGAGGTCAAGGAGCATATTATGAGAGCTAGACAACACTTTCATAGCATTAATCCCAAAGAAGAATGTTGTTGAATCATTAGACGACTTTTGTCTCATCCCACTATGTAACATAGTTTGCAAACTGATGACTAAGACCATAGAAGATTTTATAAAGCATATACTTTATCTAAATTAAAATCGTGAATTTGGTTATAATACTAGGTATGCAAAAACCTGTAAGTATTGTTAAGAAAAATGGAAAATAGAAGAGCTCGTAGAAGAGTTGCGCACATGAAAAATTATCCTTAATTGCTCCAAAATTAGTTTTAAATACAAATATTTGGCAGGGTCATAAACTTCTACTCGGTGATCAAAAATTCAAAATGTTTGCACCATTAGAGAGGTATCAGAGACATCTAATTCTAGCTCCTTAGAACTACACCTTTGGTAATAATTCTAAGGAACCAATGACACTTTTTCCCCCAAATTCTACTCTGAGGGCCTCCAAAAATGTTGCTTAGTAAGATGTTAAAAAATTTGATAAATAAGATAGGGTCATAATGTAACTTTCTACTCGGTGATCAAGAATTGAAACAATTTGCACCATTGGAGAGGTATAATTCCGATTCCTTAGAACTATTCCAATTCCTTGCAAGTGCTAGATCAAACCCCTTGAGATCTTCATACTGCCAAGCAAAGACATCACTGAACTCTTGAAACAAATGGATGTAAGCCTATTTTTCTGAATTAGTGCTTACCTTTCCAAACCTTAAGCTTTTACCTGGTTCAAGCTCCAAATCAGTGTAATTTTCTTGTTGGACTACCAATCTAGTCTTATTCCTTTTTGCTTGGTCATCTTTATTGAAGATGGACTCTAGGGTTACTAGGCCCCTAGATAGCTTATTGGATTTGAGTTGCACCACTTGGTCATCATAATTCTGCATCAACCTATCCTGATTGTGCTCTGAGAAAACATCTCCCTCAAACAAGAATTGCAGAATTTGCTCATCATTTTCAAACAGTTGCCAATTAACATCATTATCGGAGATGGAAGGCCTGACAATAATCTTGACATGTTGTTGATCCTTTCCTACTGAAATATTATTAGGGATATCAAATTGGGATCCAACAGTAGCTTACCTATCTGCATTCTGATTTAACTTCCTAGGGATGACAATAATATTGAAAGCATGGAAATCTTCTATTACATCCCAAACTCTATGCTTGTAGGCTTTCATTGTATCATTTTGTTCTGATGTCATCTTATGAAAAAGGTCGACCTTGACCCACAAATGTCAACCCTGGCCCAATAATGTCAACCCTGACCTGCACAAGTCCGATAGAAAATTTGTTTGCATCGTCTAAAAGAAAGCCGAAAAGGGTATCCAGATCTGGTCTCAAATATGCTATTTTGTACCTGTACCTACAAGAAAAAGGGGATTTTTTGTTGTGGGGGAGGGTTTTGCCTTGGTCAAACCCCAGTTTTGGAATTAACCTCAAATATATGTAATTGAAATTGTAGAAATGGACAAAGTAAATGCTTAAATTCACCTTGCTTGTAAAAGTCCTTGTGGCAGATTTGAATCCTTAGATCCACAAGTATGCTTCAAAATGTGGAATGTAAAAAGGTAGGCTATCTTCAATCTCTTTCTTGTAGATCTCCAACACCAAGTCTTGAATGGGTTCTTGAATTTGGAATAGGCTTGAAAGAAGGTGGATGGAGAGATCACCAAAAGGGCATTATGTAGCTTGAATCCTTCAATGGCCTCCAATGGATCTCCTTCATGAAAATGGATGCTTGAATGGATGAATACTTGCTTTCAAATCTTGCTCCTTACCTTGCTTTAAATTCACTTGATAATTCTCTTCAATTGCTCAAGGATGCTTTTGCTTCAATTGAGGACTTAGAGAAAATGAGGGCAGAAAGGTTCCCTTTTATATGAAACTAGGGCACAATCTTCTAAGGAGGCCGACATAGGATAATTAAATTCCCATTAAAGCCTTTACCCCTAGGAGAGGACCTATATTAAATATAATCTAGGAATCAATGCTTCGGAACCTGAAACAACCGACCCGGAAGCGGGAAATACTTTTTGCAAAGGCCGACATCCAAAAATTGTGAGACCCCATGATCTGAACCCTGGTTCAAGGTTGAGGTCGACCTTGACCTAGGTCAGGGTCGAGGTTGACCCTGACCTAGGTCAAGGTCAAGGTCGGCATAGACCTAAAAGGTCAACCCTGACCCTGAAGCCCAGAATAACCAGTCTGCAGTTCAGAATGCAGAAATCAGGCTAAACAGGAGTGGAAAGAAGGACAAAACAGGGGGAAGCCATGTCAAGATCAGGAACCCATTCAAGGTGCTTTCCATGACCCCAAACCACTCACTCAAAAGGCTAAACAAGTCTAAAATGGAAGTGCTTCCATTTTCTGACTATACACTTCCTTGGATCGATTGATCAGCTCTTTAGGATTTGTTTACAGTCTTCTGTACCTGATCATGTTCTATTACAGTGGAGGCTCTAGCAGTTATTTTTTGACAGTGTTTGCAGCTTCATGCTTCAAAGGTGTTCTACATGTTCTTTCTCTGTTCCTATTTTATGGGACATTATTGAGTTTGGTTGCTTCTTCAGTCCTTCACTAGGCTTCATCTCTTTTTGTAGAGGGGTTTTTCCTATAGGGTTTTCTCCTTTTCTCCTCTTTACAGAGATTTTTGCATTTGGGTACCTAATCAGGCCTTGTTTCCAGGACCCATTTTTCCTTCTTTCAGTAGTTTTTTATGGGTTTTTATCTTCTCCCTAAGTTTATCTTAAGGGGGGGGGGGGTTTTAGAGTAATAAATTGATTCCACTTATTAATTAAATCATATAAATTTAATTATTAAGTCACTTATTATCTCTATTTCACTTAAGCTAAACTTTAGGCTATAATAATTAATTATTATTATGCAACTTAGATTTTTCCCCTTTAGGGTTTTTATCACCTTCATAAGGTTTGATCTCTTTGTATTTTGAATTCCCTCTCTGAATGAATATTTTGTCTTTAAGAACTTTTTTGTCTCCAATCTTTTCTTTTGTAACAGGTTATAATGCATGCAGATGATCTTGGCATATGAATTCTTTGAATTCTTACATTTGACTGAGGGAAGTTGACCTAAGTCACCAAAGAGAATGATTTCACGTCCTCCAAAAGGGATGCGATTCTGTGTTGGGAATGCTTCTCTCAATCTGATATCAATTATTTTTATCAACTTAGGGCCAATGAATCTCGTCTCATCTATAATAATGTATTGAATGTAATACTTGTCTATTTGGTTTTGAACCTATGAGAGTGGATATTATACTTGTAATAAGATGGTACTTTCTTGTATCGACAGTTCCATAAACAATTAATTGTAGTTGTGGTTTTAGAGATGTGAAATATAGATGTGAAGCAATTACATCATATGCATTTTGTTGTTGTGTAGACAAGTTATTTTGGGTTTGTCATTGTACAATAGGAGGGCATTGAAATGTTTGTTGGTTTTACTTTATGAAAGTAGTTGTTGTTTTTTGTTGTGTTGTGCTAACTCGTGCCTCCCCCCAATTATGGTTCAAGTCAAATTCTCAATGGACGAGCATATATATAAGTGAATATGTATGCCTGGGTAAATACCAGACAAGACTTGTCATTCATTAAGAATATTATCTTTCATTTTGTCTTCATTATTTAAAAGGTTTTCAAATTAATTGTCTTCATCTGGTTGAGAAGGTGTTTATCACACATGCCATGGATGGCAGGTGCTTGAGTAGTTTTCCCGTTGTTTATAATCCCATCACTTGACAATGTAAAGTTCATCTGAATGTTGCAAAATGGCATGTATAGCAGTAGCTCACTCAATCAAAAGGATTGATAAGAATTGTCCTCCTTTTAAGGGATAGTTGTGAATTTAGGGGAGACTTGAACTATAGCTAATATAGGACATTTTTTTCAATTTTTTTTGCCTTCAAGAAATTCTGAAGGTCCATTTTTTAGTTACTTCAATATGTGAAATTATGTCTAGATGTAACGAGCGAGCCATGTAAGCCTCAATATAGTTTTTGAATACAGGTGTAGGTGTGGGTAATATTGGTAGACATTGCAAGTTTTTTTGGTTTACATTTACAGACACAAATTGTCTACTACAAATTGAGAGTGGGAGTTTGTAAAAGGTGGTAAGCCACTTGGGAATGTACATATCACAATCAACAAGGTTTTCAAGAAGGATTCTTTGAAGAGAAATTGGTACAGGCATATCAGAGAAAAATCTTATAGAAATGCGAGACAATATAGCACGATATGTTTATTATTTATTCTATGCTTTGGCTTCATATTTGGCTATGTATTTTATGACTCCATCAATTGAAAGGATAGGTTGGCAATCTACATTTTCCCTCCAAATGGAAATAATTTGGGTGTTGTACAGATTTAGTTGGTCATCATTATGAGAAACGATGTGTTTATGTTGGCCAGGCTCAGCATTAGTAAGGCTTGATATTTCTTGAGTGTTCCAAGGTGCTTTGTAATGGCATATAAGTGATGTACCTTTCCTTTGGAGACATGTTTGGAGACTGCACTTTGTGTGGCGTTGAAAATAGTTTATTAGTTTTGTGTAGTCATTGGAAGGATCAGTTGGAAGTATCATTCATCAATTCATTAGACAAGGGTCCTCAACAATAGTTTGATGGATGGGTTGGCTTCTCATTTGGATGCTTCATAGATTCCACACAGATAGATATTTCTCTATGTAATCTAGTGCATTTTATACAGATAGATCATTATCTCACTATAATTTTTCAATGTCTAGTGCTTGTTATAACCAGATGAAACCATGGATAAGATGAGGGCCTATGTGTTTCCACTCATACCTGAATGAAGTAAGTATTATTAAATACATTATGATATAATCTTATTTATAAATAAAGTGGGATTAATAAGTGTACATATACCAATGGTCAGTTGCACCAAGAATTTTTTCTAAGACCTCTTCACTGAATGTAGTAAATATATGGTGCATGTAGACAATAGTTAGGTGTGGATTCTTCACTATATTTTGTATCCACCATTTAATAGCCATTGTAGGATTTGTAGGGCTTGTGGAAGGCATGGCCTTATGCAAGTCTTTTCATTTGGTATCTCCAGCAGTGAGTGTAAAGAATAGTGTTGGGCAAACAATTTGAACAACCATGTAAATGAGCTCTTCTCAACGTTGGTTCCAAAAGGGGCATATTCTGTAGATGGTTGAGCTGAAACGCATTAGTTGATCTATGAACTTGTTATTTGATAAATCCTTTAATATTTGATGAACGCCTAAAATTGATACAGGCAAAAACTCATCCAGTTGTTTGTGGAAAAACACTAATATTGTTTCTTGGCTCTGATGGCACATAAGTATATTGAGTATAAAGTACCAAAATCATGGGTGTTGACCAAACCTATTGTCGTGGTATCATAGAAGGTAAAGAGAATATTCATCTATCTTGAATTCTTTCATACATTTTTGTTTAAATATTGTCATTCCTTTCGGGAACAATGTGGGGAATGTCATTACAAAAAATCCTTAAGTAGTGTTTTCATTGATAGAAGATGATGAAATGGGTGGACATGCTACATTTGGTGTTGGTCATCCTTCTCGTAGTTGTAGCAAAGAAATTACTTCTTCCATCTCTATATTTTCAGGATGTTGACTAGCTACAAATGAGCTTTTAATTTGTAAAGTTTCTTGAAATTTTTCATCCTCTATAACTTATGTTTGAATGGAGTCTTCATGAAGTGGATCAGAAGCTTGTGTTATTGAGAAAAGGAGGTTTCAAATGTCTGTGTAGAAGGGGTAATGATGCCAACACAGAGTCATCTAATTTCATATCTTCGTAGTAGGGTTCGTTGTAGACATTATATTCTAATGCTTCATCGATATGACTTCTACAAACATAGAAATTATATTTTTGATTCCCAATGTTGTCTTTATTCACAATTATTATGTCCAAGGAATCTATACACCAAGGCAAGAAGGATGCAATTATAGAAACATCTTGAGGAAAACATATAGTATGGCCACTGTAGTTGATTTGTTCGCATCTTGCATAAAGGTAAGAATTTTCCTAAGGCAAAGAATAAAAATGCCAAGATCTAGAAGCTCAATAGATAACACAAGAGATACAAATATGACATGATCAATTGATTGATTCAATAATGATCAAATAATAATGCATACAAAATCCATTAAGTACAATGTAGATGTGCCTGAATATATAGGTAATGCATGATAACTAGGAGTGATGCAAGAGATAACCTACCAAACACACTAGGTGGAATCACATGTCCACCAAAGGTGGATCATCCTACATTGTGCAATGAAGTATGTGAAAACATGTGCAACAATGAGAGGATGATAATTTGATAAGAGCACTAAAGGTGGCTCTCACACATAAAGTGGAAAGAGATAAAAACTAACTCCACCTAAAGTGGATTTATCCTAAACCATGTACTAAAAAGAGATGCAAACTCCTAAGTGTCTCAATGAAAAACTACTGTGAAATGCATTATCCTAAGTAAACTTAAGTAAAGTGTAATTGGTGAATATTTAATTACACCAACACCCCCCCTTAAGTGTAACTTAGGGGAATGTGATTAAGCTCATAATTCTAGATGGGTCCTCGCTACTAAGCCATGTTAGGTACCCATGTACAATATGAAAAACAATGAAATCTGTCATAAATCAAAGAAAGAGGGAAAACCACATGGGAAAACCCTACCACAAAAATAGAGATGAAAACAAGATGCATGATGGATGCAATAATCAAGACCCCCCCCCTCATTATGACATAAATCATGTATATACAATCAATGATCCCCTTATAAGATAGAAGAAGTGGAAGAGAGACCAAGTAGCCCCCCTTAATGAAGAATGAATACTAATGGTAGATGCTCCAGGATCGATGTAGAAATTTCTCCATGAATGTTGAAAAATGTTCCTCCCCTTAGGATAGTTTTGACGGCAGAGTTTGAAACAAAGACCACAGAATGTGAATGCAGTATATAGTATCAGAATTGCTTAACTGCCTTTACTATTGCAAATGCCTATTTCTCTATTTGTGAATATCGTAGCTCATGCTTCTTGAGTGGCACGCTCATGAAGGAGATAGGTACTTCTTCACCATTTTCATTTTTTTGTAATAGCACTCCAGACATTATGTGTTCTGAGGCATAATAGTAAATAATAAAATCTTTTTTGAAATCTGGGTGTATCAATGTCGGAGCATTGGCTATGGCTTCTTTAATCTTGCCAAATGATTTGATAGTTGGTTCATCCCATTTGAAATTTTTCTTCTCACTTAATAAGTCTTCCATTGGTTTTGATGTCTCAGTGAAATCCGGTACGAACTTCCTCAAGAAGTTGACTTGACCGAAGAAAGATTTAACCCCTTTTCGATTAACAGGTAGACACAGCTATTGAATAGCTTTGACTCTCTCTGGATCAATTTTAATGCCTTCTTTCAAAACCAAATGACCCAGCAACTTACCTTCCATCACATAGAAAATTGATTTCTTCAGATTCAGAGAAACACCATGATCCCTGCACCTTTGCAAAACTTCTTTTAGGTCCTTTAAGTGCTTCTTACGCCTCCGTGAGAAAACTGTCATGTCATCTAAGTAGATGGTGATGGTCTTGTTTAACAAATGACCGAAAGTGGAATTCATGGCCCTTTGAAATGTGTCTCTAGCATTAATTAAGCCGAAGGGCATTCTTTTGTAGGCGAATGTCCCCCAAGGCGTGGTGAAGGCCGTTTTGTGCTGGTCTTCCTCTACAACACTGATTTGATTATAACCCGAAAAACCATCGAGTAATGACAACATCTCTGACCCAGCTACTGTCTGAAGAATCTGATCCATCATAGGTAAGGAAAAATTATCTTTAAGGCTTCACTGATTGAGGTTTCTAAAATCCACGCATATTCTAATTTCTCCATTTTGTTTCCGCACAGGAACAATATTGGCCACCCATGTGGAATGATGTATTGGAAAGATAATTCTTGCTTGAAGCATTTTGTCAATCTCTTTAAAGATGGCATCTGACACCTTTAGATTATATGTTCTCAATTTCGGACAGAACGGTGGCACACTGGGCTTCAAGGGAATATGGTGTGTAAATTGTCCATGCCTGAAGTTCTTTAAGTCATCATAGGTCCAAGAAAATACGTCACCATATTCTTTCAATAATGTAGTGACACGAGTTCTTTCATCTTCATTACAACACACCCCCAGGTTAACCATCTTGGGATTGAACTCGTCACCAATATTAATTTTTTCATACTCACTCGATGGAGGGGTGTCTGGCATGCCAGGGAAATTTAGATAACAATCTCTTCTATCAAAAAGTCTCTCTAATGTTAAGATTGATGAATATCAATACAACCAAGATCACCTGCATGCAAAGACTATTACGAGACAGAAGCAAAAGATAGAGAGGTAGAAGAATCTATGGAGGCCGATAGGCCAGAGACTGCAAATGCATGTTGACAGAAATTATTTTCTATATTCAACAATGAAATGATTTACAATCTCGATACTAAAAAGTAAAGCGGTGAATCCTTATAAAGGATACCGAAGCCCTAAAAGGGAAACTCTCAGAAATAGAAAGTTTCTAAGTCTAACTTAAGCACAAAAGAGTAATTACTAAATTACTCTAACACCCCCCCTTAAGTGTAACTTAGGGAGAAGCAAAACTGCTAAACTACTGCAGAAAGAAGGAAAGAAGGGTCCCGACAACTAGGCCTGATCAGGTAACCAAAACATAAAGCAGACTAGATGAAGAAAACCTTCAATCTAGAGAAAAAGGTGTCCCAGAGAAAGGAACAAGAAGAGAGCAAGAAGCATCTCTGAAGCATGTCTGAAAAATCTGTCAGAAGATACTGCTGGAACCCCCACTGAAGTGCATGACCAGGTAGAGAAGACAAGTGTCTGAAGAGCTGATCAATCGAAGAGGTGACCTCCAAAAGTAGGAATGAATGAGTGTCTATATAGT
>MU227577.1:2743559-2758138 GCA_018584345.1 Thuja plicata | reverse complement strand
TACTGAAAAGTAAAGCGGTGAATCCTTATAAAGGATACCGAAGCCCTAAAAGGGAAACTCTCAGAAATAGAAAGTTCCTAAGTCTAACTTAAGCACAAAAGAGTAATTACTAAATTACTCTAACATCTAACTCCACTAATCCTTTGGGTATTGAATTTCCTTTGAGTTGAATCACATCCTCTGAAACATTGGATTTCTTTCCTGGGCAGAACTCATGACAGTCAGACTCCGACCCTTCATAATAGTTTTTTGAAAACTTATCCACACCTTGCAGAAATTCATTTATTTGAGCATCATCTCTGAACACTTTCCAGGAACGGGCGTTATCAAGAACACTAGGCCTATGAATGACTTCAATGGAATAATGATCTTTTGTAAAATCTGGGTGTGGTATGAGCAATGATGCTGACCTTGCAAGAGCGTCAGCTCTAGAATTATATTCCCTAGGAATTGCTTCTATTGAGAAAGCTTCAAACCACTCGATTTCATCCCATACTCTGTTTCTGTAGTGCCTCAGTCTCTCATTCTTTACTGAAAACATGTTCTTGACTTGTTTAACAATGAGTTTTGCGTCACTGTGTGCCTTTAAAAGTTTAATCCCCTTTTTCTTGGCTTCTTCTAGACCTAACAGTAGGGCTTCATATTCTGCCGTATTGTTAGTATTGTCAAACACAAGCTTAAATGAGAATGGAAATTTGAGTCCTGCAGGGGAAATGAGGACTACTCCAGCTCCTGAACCTATAGAAGAGAAACTACCATCAAACTCAAGAGTCCAAAGGCCATCTTTATCTGCAACCGCTAACTTTACGACATCGTCCCCTGATAAGATAACATAATTAGCAAACTCGGATTCTTGATACAAGATTTGGGATTTAGGATCTTCAGAGGGAAAAATCGTGTATTTGGATTTGGCTTCTGGCAGAAGAGTGACTCCTTTATTTCCTATAGGAATTGTGGCCTGAGACCAATCTAACTTTATTTCACCACCAAGATCCCTACAAAAGGTGCGACAAAGAAGCATACCGTAGCTGGCTGGAATATTAGCTACGAGAATGGTTAATTTCAATCTTTTATCTGGGAAAGCTGCTAGAGCGACCTGGGTGTCTTTAATTTGACCTAGGAGTGGGACTTGTTTACCATCCATAGAGTAGCAACGCCTAAAGGTATCGGTCATGGGGAGATCCAATGCTTTGGCCACAGATGCAGGCATAATATTATCTGATGCCCATGAATCAATAATGTAGTTGTTTAATTTGAAACCATGAATAAATAGGGACACATAAAAAGGTTCAGGTTTCAAGCCACTAGAAATAGTAGGCACAGGTTTCTCGACAGATTTTTTCTCAATTGTCTCTTCTTTCTTTGGAGATTTTCCTTTTAAGCATGCATTGTTTGTCTGTCGGTCTCTAGATTCAGTAGGGGAACCTTTGACATAAGTAACCAATCTATCTAACTCTTGGGGATTCATTTTTAGATATTTTGCAGCTGAGATTTGTACTTTTGAAGTATTATAAAAATCAACTATATTAAAAGCTGAGTCAAAATTAGACCTTTTCATGACTTGTTCTTCTGAACTGTTTGCTTTCGGCATCTTTGGTTGATCGTTGACTTGCCCGTCACTACCTTTAGTTGTTGCACTCGCCCAGTTACCCACTTTTCTACCACGCTGGTTTCTAGTCAAAATTGAGCAGGAGGTATCCTCCAAAGTTACCAATATGTCTCCCCCCCTTTCGGAGTCTGATTCATATTCAAGGTAAAAGTTTCCAGAGTCGCCAGGCACCTCAGAGGATACGTCTTCAATATTCATCTTAGCTACAGCTTCTTTCTCAGCTTCAAGCTATATATGCCTCATATTTTGAGGGCATGAAATTCCCTCATGTTCATCTGTAAGATGGAAAATACACTTATTGCTTTTATTTGGCGGAGGTTCAATTTGCAGTCTTTGTTGAGCAGGAGGCAAATTAAACTGCTTTCCAGGGGTCGAGGACCCTTGAATTGGATATTTCCGTGGGATATCTTGGTAAGGGCTAGTAGTTTTAGGCAATTGTCGCTTGATATTTATCAAGTCATTCATCAATCTCTGAATCACAGGATCTGGTGATGAAGAAGTAGAAGGTTGAGAGCTGGATGCCTGAACATCTTTTCTCCATTTACCACTTGTAATGAGATCATCTTCAAGTTCAATAGCCAGAGTCTGGGCAGCTGCTAAGGTGGCTGGTCTAGCTCTTTTTAATGGAAATGCAACATCGGGTGGCATAGCATTCAAGAACAAACCTTTTTGATTTTCATCGTTGGGTTTATTTGCAGCTGGAATCACTTGGATTCCTTTGTTGAATCTTCCCTCATGGGTACTTGAATCTCCTTCTTCATTTGACTTAATTGAATCAGAAGTGTATTTGCATCATCAGCTGATTTGAACCTTGTCTTGAATTTTGTTTTCATTGTATCCCAGTCTATAATGGAGGCATGTGGTAAACTATGGAACCACTCGGCCGCAGCCTCTGTTAAGGTCAAGACAAAAAGCCTAACAGCCACATCCAGAGTGCCCACTGCTAAAACTCCACATGCTGTATTAAAAGCATTCAGATGATCCTTAGGGGTTTTCTTTCCATCACCACTAAATTTAGGTAGGATATCACGACCTTTTGGTAGCTTTCCCAGATTTGCTGCTAGGCTTAAATGTCTTATAGCCGCACCCCAGGTTTGATTGTGTGCCATATGAGGCAAGATAAAATTCAACGATTGTAAGTTTATGTAAGTGGGGGCTACGGTTCCTAGTGAGACCAAGGAACTAAAATTGGTTAAAGGAGGAGACTCAGTGGGAGAAGAGGGCCTACTTGCAGTTTTATAACATCTTCACCTAGAAGGAGTTTGGGGTTTAAAATTGAGTCTTGCTAAAACTTCAAAATCAGAGTCTACAAGTCCTTTTTCTCTATCTCCTCTGGTAAATCTTTTATCAGCCAGCTTACTGAGTTTAAACTGAGACAGATAAAATCAACTATTCTTAGGGCCTTCAGACTGCCCTGTCCACTACAGCAGCCTCCTGAGCTACAGGCAAACCTCTGAGCCACTCCCTGATTTCTTCTTCTTCTTCAAGGGCTAACCTTACTTGGTGGTATTGCTAATTGTTTGTTCTCAAATTCCAAGATGTTGCATTAAGATCAGCGATTATGTCCTCTTGAGTATCTAAAAAATTAAGGTCTAGTTGTAAAACCAGAGGAATTTCTTGTTGACCAGGGGTAACTTCAGCGGGCAACACCATAGTTGATCATCGAATACAAAAATAAACACCTGGCCGATCCTTAAAGTTCCCTAGTAGAGTCGCCAAAAACTGTTAGTATATAGTTTTCCCTCTTCTAAAAATTAATCTCAAGCTCTTTTAAGGAGAAAGGAAGAAGAAATAAAACTCAATACTAACAAATGAGTTTATCAAAGTAAACTCTCTACAAATTATAAGGCGCAGCTACCTTTAAAAAAAAAGATTTTCAATATGATTTTATTGAACAAAGAAAAGTAAAATTATGTGTGCTTTTCACCAGAAAACACTTAAGGAAAACATCCAGTTCATCAACATGAAAAGAATGTGCAAGTTGGAGAAAAAACCTCTATTTTAGTTTTAATATCAACCTTCAAACTTTATGAATCTAAACTTGAATAATTATTTACTCTGTCACTTCCAAGCACAAAATCCATTCATATCGCAGTTAAGCTTTATCTAACATAACTCATCTTCATAGGAAAATAAATTAGATAAGATAAATAGTAGTATTTATCACTTCAAAAGTTTAAACATATACGTAACACCATAGGATATTTCATATATTTTGTAATACTAGTTTTCTGAACACTTTGAAGTTAAGTTTTTTAGAAAAATAGTTTCTATCCAACTCAGAGCCGAACCCTTAAACGATTAAAAGTTTCCAATAAATAGCCACGTAGGGCTGCAACAACTAACTTGGTAAAAAAAAGTCTTCTTGAAAAGTAAAAGATCACTAGATCTCCTAACTATCTTAAGCATTAAGCTATAAAACTGGACTGGGAGCAAAACGCCTCTAAGAGGCTACCAAGTGTTCCAGGTGGTTAAGTAGTTGAGGTGGCTGCGAGACGCGCTGCATTCCAATATTCATATGCGGCTATAAATGTGGATATTACCGGTTGATGTGGCAAACCAATAAAACTGATCCTCTGTTTCCAGACTTCTTTTTCTCTTTTGATATCGGCTACCTTTTCTTTGTGCATAACCAAATGACCTTGCTGAAGGATCATCATTAATTCTATCCACGTGACCTTCATAAAATGCTCATTTGTAGGTGCCTTCATCACCTTGAGCTCGTCAAACCAGGTATTCACATCTTTGATTATCTGTTCAACTTACTTATATGTCTCTTCATGGTTTTCCTGGCACCGTTCATCAATCCATTTTATATCATTAGAAATGATATCCTTAATAGTTCCTAGCCCCTTCATGAGATCCTTTACTTTGGAAATTCCTGTAGCCACAACCTCATTTCTCCATTCTATGCATTCCTTTATAACATAAAGAACTTTATCATCTAGTCCTGACACTAACCTCTCTGTGAGAAACTTCTGCAAACTGTACTCCTCAACTTCTTCGATCCAATGGAGTTCGTTGGTCCATGTTGTTTTTTCAAGATCCCACTCTCTAATGTTGGCCTCTATTTTCTTTGTCAAGTGAGTTCCTTCGTTATGGGCCTGATCCAGATGACTTAATTGCTTGCTAACCTCTGATTTTACACGTTCAACCCAATCATCAAACGCTTTACTCACTGCCTTACTCCTTTGAATTTGGTCAAGAAATCATTGATTATCAGGGGACTTCATGTCAATGGAGGCTGGAATTTCATTCAAAGGAAAAGGTTTAGGAAGTTGGATGGCTTTGATGTATAGGGCCATACTCTTCATAGCCTCTTTCATTTCTTGTTTATCTTTGGCATCTTTCCAGACTCTATTGGCAATTTTCTTGTTTGACACCTCGAAAAATCTCATATCAGCAGCTCTGGTGTCTCTTCCTAAATCTCCTTTGGATATCTGAAAGTCTTAGACTGAAGCTTCTCCTTCGGCATTGTCTTCTTTAGGCTTTGCAATTTCGGCTATCCAGTGACCACTATTTTCATCGAAATAAATTTTAGATTCCATCTTCATTTTCTTTACTTTAGAAGATTTTCCCAGGTACCTGCTCACTACATCATCAATGGGTACTGACAAAGGAACTACATTTATTTTCTTGGCTACTGGGGTCTCCATCCATGGTGGGGCAGTAGAGGATTTCTTTTCAGTATCATAGTTACTCAAAAGAGCTAGTGAGTCTTTTGGAATGCCTTATGTTTCCTCCTGAATATGTTGAGCATCTTCCATATCAGGTACACTGTAGTCTTCGATGGTGATCACCTTTGGGTCTGGATCTGATGAAACCAACTCCACAAAGATGCTGGGAGTAGCTTTCTACCTCTGAACCCTCTCTTTTACCCTTTGACTTGACCTGATCAACCAAACCTCGGGTTCAACTCGATCTTGAACTTGAACTTGAGATGAAATTAGTTCAAGTTCACGTTCAACTTCAAGGTTGACTTTTCCTGCACAAGATTGATCAACACTTAAGTTAGTTAAAACAGAAGTTTTCTTCTTTGTTGTGCTCCTTTTTTGTTTTCTTTTTTTTTTGTGGCTGACTGTAAAGGGGCATCAGAAGCTCTTTTTTGTAACAACCATGCTTTTTTTCTCTCGATCACTCTTTTCATTCTTATGTATATATCATCTTCTTCTGGTACTGTCCAATCTAGTTCAGGAATAGGGAAGGTCTCGACCTTCTCTGAGTATTGAGAGTCTAAGACATCAGTTTCACTGTCTTCCTCTACCCCATCTATATCCATATCTAGCCTGAAGGTGGTGATTTTCTTCAAAGTGAAACGGGACCACAGTCTTTTCCTTACTTCCTGTTCATCGGAATAGTTGACCCAAAAATCTTCTAATTCAGGGATGTGCATGAATGTTTCTGGGACATTTAGATTTTCCCCTGCAAAGCCCCTATAATCAAAGTTGACCTTGGGAGTATAAGTCTGTAGACAGAGAGTATCCAATTCTTCCTTTATAGAAATAGCATCCTGGAGACTTTTGCACCTGTAATACCTTAATTCAATAGGGAAAAGAATACCTAAAGTTTTCTTTGAGGTCCCATATTTTTGTTCAACTAGAACAAGTTGTCTACATAGCTCCATTAAGACTATATCATCCAAACAAAACCTAGGAAGCCACAGAGGTTCCTCATCAAATGTTCCAACCCTAAGGTATGTAAAACTTGGAAACTGTATGAAATAACAGCCATAAATATTGATCACCTGTTTAGCTTCTTCAGAAAGACTGCAATTATCTCTTCCCCGCAATTCATAAATTAACTTTCCTGAAAATCTGTCATTTACTATTTTAAAAAGACTAGAGAATTTTACTTTCTGTAAGCATGTGAAGTAGTCATAAATTTTCATATCACGTGTCCATACTTCATGAGGTAATCCCTCCCGAGCTCTACAACACACTAAGACATAAACAAGGTAGGAAGACATATAAAATGCTATTAAATTTGTCACATTTAAGAGATTCATGTGGAGTTCTTCGGCTATTAGGTCAGCCCAGTCTATAAACTTATCTCCTTCTATAATCTTCTGGATAAAGCAGTACATCCAGTTTTCCCAATGAAATGCATGAGGATTCCCTTTCACCCTGTTTAGAAGAAGAACCATATCGGCGATGTCTTTTTGGAAGTGTTCAATTTTCAGAGGCTTTGGAAACCTAGATCCTCCTTTCTCTTGTTTCACAAGCCATGCCTAGGCTATCAAGGAACTATATTTCTTTTTATCTATCTCGTACACATGATCTGCTTCCATATAAGTCCATGGTTCATATGGCTCTTTGTCTGGAATTCGTAGGGCCGCCATTAACGTTTCTCAACTAATTTTGACCAAGATTTCTCCTAACGCATCCTTAATACATCTGTCTTGGTGTCATACTTATTGGCGCATTCCAACACCAGTTCAGGGAAAATTAGGGCTGGACGAAATGCAGCGGCTTCTAAAAGTTTGCTTCCTACTAGCTTCCTGGAAAAATAACCCTCAAAAGCATTTTGAACTCTATTGTAGAGCTCCCCTAAGTTTACATTCAGCAAGAAGGTGTCCCCTATATCTGGGAGAGAAACTAGCAGGTGGGTTCTAATCTCCTCTTTAGGAAGTTTGGGATGGAACAACGACATCTCGCCAATATGAAGAGAAAATATTTACAGCACAGAAAGAGCCTTTGAAAATTGAAAACTGCAAAGGGGAAGATTAACTCACCAATTTCTTGCACTGCTATTTTCTGTAAATTCTTCACCACCAATTCCGTTTCTCCTTCTCCAGACAAAATAATTAACAAGAAAACCTTAATTATTTCTCATTTACTCATGAATGCCTTATAAGATCCCTAATAAATCTTTGGAACGTGCTCATAATGAATGCTTTTAATGGAAGAATGATTGATTTAACATGTCCAGGCACTCTTATTTAATCCGCCCGATATTTTGACACGAATATCTCAACCCCCAAGGGAAATCTCTGACAACCAAATTTGTATATTAATGACTTCCTTACATCATGCCGCCGACTGTCATTTCCAATTCTCACATGCACGAACCATCTAGCTGAGTGTGAAAATCTTTGTACGGTGGCTTCCAAATCTTAATGAATACCTGGGGAGTTGCAAAGATTTCCCTTTTTGCAAGAGAAGAAAACTTGCCAAATTCTCCGTGTACAAAACATTATGTTATGAACGTGAACTTGAACTTGAACTAACTTAAGGTTCTGGACTAAGTTCAAGTTCAGGTTCAACTTCAAGACTGACAGAAACCTGAAGGGGAGACAGAAATGGGTAATGGGTTGAACTTGAACTTGAACCAACTTAACATAATTCAACTTCAACTTCAGCTTCAGGTTCAACTCTAGGACTTATACTGACTCAGATTAGAAAATTAAGGCTAGGAAAAGAACGAAGGTAATAGAATGGAAGGCTCAATAACTTGATCATGTGTGAGAATACCCAAGTTCAAGTAGCCACATCTCTCCTCAAAATATGAATCATCATTGTAAGTGTGATCATATACCCAAGAATCACTGTCATCAAGAGGAAACAAATCTATAAAGGAGTACAATCAAGAAGAGTGATTCACCATCCCAGTAGAAATAACCACTCCAGTCTCCAAGTCCTTGATGAAAATTGAATCATGTGTAAATTCTACAGTCTTCTTTGTAGCACCATTTGTGAATTAATAGATAGAAAGAAGGTTATTGGTCAAGTGTAGAACACACAACACATCATTGAAGTGTCCTTCCCCAACATCAATACTTCCTTCCCCAATCACATTCATGTAAGTGTGATTTCCCATCAAAATAGATGGACCTTTGCAAGGCTCAAATGATGAAAAAATGGACTATGAAGAAGGCATATGATGAGAAGCCCCTGAATCTAGAAGCCATCTCCCTGAATCATGGCTTGAAGAAGCATATAAAGCTTGTCCTTTTTGTATGAAAAAAGCATGACCTTTTCCTTTATCTTTTTCTAAATTTTATGAAGAATAATTTGAGGTAGACATCTTACAAGGAAAATTGATCTTGTTCTTTACAAGAAGATTCTTCAATTCACCAATGTCCTTCTTATAACAAAAGTGTTCTTCATGTTCATCATTTTTTTAATATGCACAAAACCGCTTCTCCTTCTTTGAAGATCCTCCCTTAGGAGATGTTATAGAAGTGTCATGTTCTATGGAGGTTGATTGTGCACATTCGTGTTGAGACTTAGGCTTCCAATTCTTCTTTTTCTTTTAAGAACTTTTACTTTGATGCCCTCGATTGATGAACTACAAATGATTGTCTATTTGAAGTCATTTTGTTGATAGTCAACCGAGTTACAGATATGATGATAGACATTAATCAGTTATTGTATTGTCATTGATGTCAACTTATTTGAGTATCATTATGTTAACAAAAATCTATTATGGATTTAAGATCTGGAACAAAAAAAAGTTTATGTGGTCATTAATTGAAGAGTTCCATATACACCGAGTAACAGCGAGAACCGAGTAGATACAGTGTATATCGAGCACGGTGATAACCAAGCTAGGGATCACAAAAACATCACGGTATTGACCGAGCAATTTAATAAAATTGAGGTTGACTAAAATGATGAGCTAGAAATCGATGATCCTGAGGTAAATGATAAGTTTTGTTATGTTGATCAAATAGCTATGAAAATTCAAGGAAGATCGGACGACAAAGATTGAAACATGTTTTTAACACAACTGTCAAGGAAGGTTTAAGCGGCAAAACCAACGATGGAGATTAAGCGGAAAAATCTAAAGGATGGAAATTAAATGAGCTATGATGTCTATATAAGAGACAAGAGATTCATTATGAATCACATGATGCTATGATGTGCACACATGAAAATTTCATGCATGGCTGATCAAACTGGTTAAAGACATAACTGAGCATTTTCTGCAGATATCACCAAGTGACGAAGGAAAGAGCATTAACCGAGCAGGACAAAGTATGAAGAATCAGATGAACTAAACTAAACAAATTAATTAGAGGTATTATGTAGTTAGCATAGATCTAAAAATATGCAAACAAAGTTGTATTTGAATCAGATCATTACTGTATAAGTTTAACCATTGTTACAAATAAATTGTTAGTAATAACTGAGAGGGGGGGTGAGTTAGTACCCTAAAAAATTTATCCTTTAATCACTAACCACCAATCAAATACATCTTAGGTTATTAATTCCCTAAAATATGCATGCCATGAAATACTTATAATAACTAACTGTCTATCAGTTTACCTTGTCTGTCCTTATTCTCCTTGATTACCGATAAGCAGTAAAACTATTTACCGATACTCAGTAAATATGCAGAGTATACCAATCAATCCAGAAATGGATATGTGAAATATAAAAGAGTAAAGTAATAAACCATAAACACATAACACATGGATTTTAACATGGAAACCCTGTTAAGGGAAAAACCACTGGGACCGGTACCCCAAATTTTCACTCTTCTGAAGTGAGCCCTGTTAGGAGCCAACCCTGTTAAAGGTTACAAACACACTGTTAGGTGTGACCTTGTTAGAGGATTTTATACATAGAGGTTTTCACTTAGTATCAGGCATCTATTTGCTACCATCCTTGAGTTAGCCTCCTTCTTAGACTGTCAATAGGCTTTAGGCAAATCTTGCTACCATCCTTGAATCAACCTTCTTCTTAGGCCGTCAAAAGGCTTTATGCAATTTCAATGCTACTTTCTTGAATCAAAATTTTTGGCACTCCTTGGGATGTACCTCAATATATAGAAGACTGTTAAGTTTTTCTCTATTAAGAGCCTTGATGCTTCAATGGTTAAACTAAAATACTATGACCTGTTTCTAATGCAACTTGAATTACATATTTTTAGAACTATTTAAGTACATTACCTCTCTAATCAATGTATCAATTCAATTTGTTGTGCTCCACACTTTCTGCTCTATGATGCTATACTTCACTGGTCGTCGGTGTTTGCAAAATTATTTATCTCTCCTTCAGCTTGATTGATCAGGGCTGTATGAAGTTATCCTTCATCATTTTCTCTTCAGCATCCTCTTTTTATTCACTCCCCTTCCCATGTATGTAATTGCGGAAATGAATTACACTTGTCTCTTATATAGACATGATATTCCTTCATTCTTGATTCTTGATTCTTGGTGTGAAAAACAATCCAACCCATTTGATTTACAGCTTTAACTCCTGATTTATCTCATAGTTATCTTCTTGCCAACTATACAAATCTTCTTTAAATCAATTACTTAACTCTGGTCTAATATAAAAAAAAATAACCAGTTAAGTCTATCCTTAAGCTCTGCCAGCCAGATATTTTGTCATTTTCTGAACTCTTTGTTCTGTCGGTCAACTCTGTAGTTAGTCGTCAGTGATAACTTCCAGTTCCATCAGTGTGACTCCAGTCAGCTTTGGTATCTCCATCCATTGGGTATCATTGGATTTTTCTTGTCGGGCAACTCTATTTTCAACTCGTCGGGCATCTTGTGATTTTGCTTCGTCGGGAAACACTATCTTCTGCTTGTTGGGTATCACTATGAATTTTGTTCTTTGCCTTTGCCGATGGTGTGCACTCCATCGGTGTTGTCTGTCACTTAGTGAATACTTGACTTTTATGCATTTCTGAAAGCATAATCTCTATTCCATTGATTCTCTGAAGTCTTTGGCATTATGTACATGACCGTATAGATGATATCAAGTTGACATCAATGACAATATAAACCATTAACTGATTTAATGCCTTGCATTATCTTAAACTTAACATTATCATACATTCAGTCAGTTACATGTCATCAATCTCTCCCTTTGGCATTGATGGCAACATACTAAATTATCACACTATACTATTTCTAATACGATATGAAATATAATTTTTGAGATTCATCAAATTACTAAATAGTTTGTTTTGATAACCGATAAAAATGTATGACCGTCGGTAAGCTCTATGTTAGCTTAGATTTGATTCTTGCATCTTTCTATGTTTATTGTTCTGATGTGTTGTGTCCTCTTCTTATGTCAATTTCTCTCTTTTGACTGTTCTTCTTCTTTGATGTCTATGTCTCTTGTCAGCAACTTTCCCTTTGTGTATCATTCCTTCATACAAATTCTCTCCCTATGGATATGATCTCTTCCTGTTTGAAGTAATCTGATAATGAATAATTTATTGTGATAATATGGATACATTCTGTCCCTTTGACAACAATGCCAAACAAATATTTTACAAATATCTAACATTTATGTCAAACAATTATTTTCTTCTATCCATAATATATTCCTTGAATTTCCCTTATTCATCAGCAATACAAAAAATATATACCTTTCTATATATAGATGTAGCTTTGAAGTTTATATAGATGTAGCTTTGAAGTTCAACATGAATGATATTCTAATAATATATAGGCTGATGTAGCCTTCAGTCCTTTACTGACTGGTAGACAAGGGTTTGACCCCTAGTCTCTTTCTCAGGTACTCAAATGTATCATTGGGCAGTGGCTTGGTGAAGATATCAGCTAATTGTTCTTTTGATTGCACATACTCAAGTATCACCTCTTTTTCTTTAACTTTTTCTCTTAAATAATGATACTTGATTGCAATCTGTTTAGTCTTTGCATGCATGATTGGATTCTTGGAAATGTTTATTGCACTGGTGTTATCACAATAGATAATCACTGGTTCTGAGTTCTTCATATGTATACCTTCTAGCAACTATTTGATCCATGCAATATTTGAGAAATTTGCAGTAGTAGCAACATATTCTGCTTCTGCAGTAGACTGAGAGATGTATCCTTGCTTCTTGCTAATCCATGTCACAAGTCTGTCACCCATAAAGAATGCTCCTTCAATTATACTCTTCCGGTCATCAAGATTTCCAGCCCAATCAGCATCGATAAACACTTTTAGTTGAAATTTTCCTTCTCTTCTATACCATAAGCCAAATTCCTTATTATTCTTCAAATATCTTAGAATTCTTTTCATAGCAGTCATATGTGATTCCCTGGGGTTAGCAGAAAATCTAGCAACAATTCCTACTGCATGTGCAATATCTGGTCTAGTGTGTACAACATACATGAGTTTTCCTATCATTAATCTATACAAAGTCTGATTTACCTCTGTTGTCTTGTCTTCCTTTGTTAATTTGCATCCAGTAGCCATCGATGTTCCAACAGGTTTGGAATCTTCCATCTTGAATATTTTCAGGACCTCTTTGATGTATTTGGAATGTGAAATGAAAATACCTTCACTTTGTTGAATGATCTATAGACCAAGAAAGAACTTGATCTCTCCAAACATAGACATCTCAAACTCTTTTTTCATCTCATCAGCAAATGACTTACATAGTTATCATTGCCTCCAAATATGATGTCATCAAAAAATATTTCAGCAATCAAAGTGTTAGCATCAGTATCTTCTTTCAAATAAAGATTATTATTTTCACTAGTCATTATGAATCCAATACTTATTAGATAGGAATGAGGTCGTTCATACCAGGCTTTGGGAGCTTGTTTTAATCCATACAAGGCTTTGTGAATTCTACATACCATGTTCCTCATGTCTAGATCTACAAACCCTTCTGGTTGTTCAATGTATACCTCTTCTTCAAGTATTCCATTTAGGAATGCTGACTTGACATCAATTTGATATAATTTGAATCCTTTGTATGCAGCATAAGAAAGTAGTATTCTTACTCCTTCTATCCTAGCAATGGGTGCAAAGGTTTCTCCATATTCTATACCTTCCTCTTGTGCATACCTCTTGCATACTAGTCTTTCTTTTTTCCTTGTGACTTCTCCATTCTCGTTCAGCTTGTTCCTGAATATCCATTTAGTACCGATGACATTCTTTTCATCTGGTCTTGGCACAAGTGACCATGTCTTTTTCTTCACAATCTTCTCAATCTCATCATTCATAGCACTTATACACTCTTCATTATCTAGTACAGCATTGACATATTTTGGCTCAAACTCACAAATTAAGCAATTTGAGTTTAAAGACTTACTTCTTCTTCTTGTACCAGCTTTCTTATCTCCTATGATCTGGTCCTCTGGATGGTTCCTTCTTACATATCTTGCAAGTACATGTACAGCTCTTTGTGTATCAGCTTGATCTTCATTACCTTGCACATTATCTTGATCATTATCCTGACTGTCGGTAACAGCATTCTGACCGTCGGTGGCAACATTATGTTGTTATGGAATTAAGCACTGTTGCTCGGGTAGAGTTATGGGTTCTTCACAATATACAAACTTGTTGTAGTCTTTTAGTTCTTTTGTGCTTTTCAGCTCATTCTTTTCTACAAATTCATCAATCTTCACATTTTCACTTTCAACTATTTTGTTAGAAGCCTTTATTAGACATTTAAAATCTTTTCTCTTGGTAGAATACCCCAGAAAAACACCTTCATCACTTTTGGCGTCAAGCTTTCCATTTCTATTATCCTTTAAGACATAACATTGACTACCAAAGATCTTAAAGTAACTTACATTGGGTATTTTACCATACCATAGCTCATAAGGTGTCTTCTGTAGAAGTTGATAAATACAACTTCACCCAAGATCACTTGCATGCATAACTGTTACAAAGAAGAAGCAAAGACAGAAGAGAGAAGACAGCTATGGAGGCCAAAAATCCAAAGACATCATATGCAATAGAAAACAATATATTAATAATATGTTTCTATCAATTACAATGTAATGTAAAAACTCTGTAATAAAAACTAAGAGGTGAATCCTTATAAAAGGAATCACCAAACCCTAAAAAGGGAAACCCTAAGGTTAGCTGAAGCAAACTAGAGTGAATAGATAAGTTACTAATTAGATCATAATGATTTAACTAATAACCCGATAGACTATTACTCTAACACCCCCCCTTAAGATAAGCTTAGGGAGAAGAAAAACCTAGGAAACTACTGCAGAAAGCAGGAAAGATGGGTCCCGACAACAAGGCCTGATCAGGTACCC
>MU227577.1:2689497-2710578 GCA_018584345.1 Thuja plicata | reverse complement strand
CATATTAAAAGCACGAGTGTGTGAAATTAGAAATAGCCAGATTTAGTGTCAGTGATAAAACATTTCTTTTATTAATGACAACTGTGATACATTATCAACCGTCCACCTAAACAGATGTAAGACTTGAATCTTGATAATGTAAATAATGATGACATTACGTGATGTTGCATTAATTAGATAATAGTTATGGTGCAGATTAATTAAACTTCAACCATTCATCTAGGATCATCAAACGGTCTCAAAGAAGACATTTAACATTATAAAATGATGGATGTTACTGTTAGGTTGTGTGTCGATGTAAATTTTTGTGCCTATGGATACCAACATGTGTTTAATTTGTAAACAATTTATTAGCTGGCGGTTGCCCACATGATGCATTGACAAGTCCCATCTTTTGAAAATCGCCAATAAAATATTTATTTTTCCCATACTTTACAATAGATTAGCCAAAAATATATATATTTATTCAAAAGGCACATAAAATTCGCCAGCACAAAATTTTTTTTTTGCTTCAACAAAAAATCATTCGCCTCATATATTATAATGTATTTACTTCAAAAGAAAAAAATTTGCCTCACACAATATATATTTTCCCCACATTAATGTATTATTTTCCAGGATTTTATGGAATTTTCATTGGGCAGGGAAAAAATCACCTTCGTCTTTATATTATTTTCCTAACTTGAAAAAAAATTCGCCATCATCAAGAAAAATTTTCCCCTAACTTAATGTGTGATTCGCCAGGATTTTACACTTTTTCCTAGGAGGGGGTTTCTTAAAGTTATCCCTCGTGGTAACTTGCCTTTGTATTTACCTTTGCCTCTTTGCATTCTCCTTGCCATGAGTGCTTCTATTTCATCTAGATCTTCTTCTTCACTTTCACTTTCACTGTCCCTTCTAGATGAATATATCTATGATTGGATTTGTTTATTTTCATAGAAGACTTAAATGAAGACTCTAAACTTGGTAAGACACTATTGTCAAAGTTATTCATCTCAAATGAAATCAGTCTACCAATTAAACTATCAAGAGTAATTGTATTGTTTTCTACTGCTCTCATTTCTTGAATAGCAGAAACTCTAATAGCATATACAGGCAATAAGGTTCTTAAGATTTTACTTACCATTATTTCTTCTTCAAGTGTACCTCCAACACCTCGTATAGCATTGACTACTTTTATTATTGTATTTTACTATGTGATATTTTCTCCTTCTCTCATTCTGAGATCTTCAAATTTTCCTCTAAGGCTTTCTGCCTTGACTCTCAGAACATTTGCATCTCCGCCATGTATAAGCTTTAGTTTGTCCCACATTTTCTTTGCAGTTTTACAGTCCTTGACATCTTCAAATTCAGCATCAGAGAGTGAGGAAGAAAGCTCAATAACCATGCAGTTATGCTCATGATTCTCTCTCAATTTATCTATTGTCAATACTCCTGTAGGAAACACATATTCAGTATCTAAGTATTGAGTAACATCATTACCAATACCTAATAAGTGGAGTCTTATCCTGCTCTCCCATGAAGCAAAGTTTTCTTTGTTCAGCTTGGGCACATCTCGTTTGTTCATCTTTTGATCTTTACTTAGGTCTTGAAACCTTCCTTCTAAGCACACAAGCTCTGATACCAATTGTTAGTAATAACTGAGAGGGGGGTGAATTAGTGGCCTCAAATTTTTATCCTTTAATCACTAACCACCAATAAAATACATTTCAAATTATTAATTCCCTACAAGATGCATGCCATGAAATACTTATAATAATTAACTGTCTATCGATTTACCTTGTCTATCCTTATTCCCCTTGATTACCAATAAGAAGTAAAACTATTTACCGATACTGAGTAAATATGCAGAGTATACCAATCAATCCATAAATGCATATGTGAAATTTAAAATAGTAAATTAATAAACCATACACACATAGCACATGGATTTTAACGTGGAAACCCTGTTAAGGGAAAAACCACTGGGATCGGTACCCCAAATTTTCACTCTTCTGAAGTGTGCCCTGTAAGGAGCCAACCATGTTAAAGGTTACAAACACACTATTAGGTGTGACCTTATTAGATGATTTTATACATAGAGGTTGTCACTTAGTATCGGGCATCTATTTGCTACCATCCTTGAATTAGCCTCCTTCTTATACTGTCAATAGGCTTTAAGAAAATCTTGCTACCATCCTTGAATCAACCTTCTTCTTCGACTGTCAATAGGCTTTATGCAATTTCAATGCTACTTTCATGAATCAACCTTTTTGGCACTCCTTGGGATGTACCTCAATATATAAAAGATTGTTAAGTCCTGCTCTGTTAAGAGACTTGATGCTTCAATGCTTAAACTGAAACACTATGACCTGTTTCTAATGCAACTTGAATTGCACATTTTCAGATCTATTTAAGTACATTACCTCTCTGATCAAGGTATCAATTCAATTCTTTATTCTCCACACTTTCTACTCTATGATTCTATGCTTCACTGTTCGTCAGTGTCTGCAGAATTCTTTAGCTCTCCTTTAGCTTGATTGATTAGGACTGTATGAAGTTATCCTTCATTAGTTTCTCTTCAACATCCTCTTTTTATTCACTCCACTTCCCGTGTATGTGATTGCGGAAATGAAATACACTTGTCTCTTATATAGACATGATATTCCTTCATTCTTGATTCTTGATTCTTGGCGTGAAAAACAATCCAGCCAATTTGATTTACAGCTTTAACTCCTGATTTATCTCATAGTTATCTTCTTGCCAACTGTACAAATCTTCTTTAAATCAATTACTTAACTCTGGTCGAATAAAACAAATAAAACAACTAGCTAAGTCTATCCTAAAGCTCTACCAACTAGATATTTTGTCATTTTCTCAACTCTTTGTTCTGTCGGTCAACTCTGTAGTTAGTCGTCAATGATAACTGCCAATTCCATCGATGTGACTCCAATCAGCTTCAGGATCTTCGTCCGTCGAGTATCATTGGATTTTGCTTGTTGGGCAACTCTATTTTCAACTCGTCGGGCATCCTGTGATTTTGTTTTGTCAGGCAACACTGTCTTCTTCTCATCGGGTATCACTATGACTTTTGTTCTTTGCCTTTACCGATGGTATGCACTTCGTCGGTGTTGTTTGTCACTTAGTGAATACTTGACTTTTATGCATTACTGAAAGCATAATCTCTGTTCCATTGATTCACTGAATTCTTTGGCATTATGTACATGACCCTATAGATGATATCAAGTTGAGATCAATGATAATACAAACCATTAACTGATTTAATGCCTTGCATTATCTTCAACTTAACATTATCAAACATTCAATCAGTTACATGTCATCATAAATCTCTTAACTGAGTAGGACGTGAAATTCTTTATTATGACATTCTAATGAATGTCGAGTGTTTTCTTATTGACCCCATAGTGAATGATTGGTGAAGAGAGAAATGTTAGTTTTAAATCCTCTAACCAAGTCACATTTAACAGTGTGCATTGTAACCTTTAACAGGGTTGGCTCTTAACCGAGCTCACTTCAGAAGAGTGAAATATTTTGGGTTACCAGTCCCAGGTGGTTTTTCCCTTAGCAGGGTTTCCATGTTAAAAATTTGTGTCAATGTGTATGATTTTTGTGGATTGTTATTTTTATTTACACATTACTTTATCTACTTTGATCGATAATCACAGTATTGATTTACTGCTACTCGGTATATTACTAAAGTTTGAGATTACAGTATAGATTGCACCGAGTTGATTTATATGTTTGAATTTGTTGTTATATACATCTGGGAAAATTTGGGACTGTAGGATAATTGAGAACCAATTGATTCACCACCCCCCTTTCAGTTATTCTAACAATTGGTATCAGAGCATACAATGCTTAGAAGGAAAGTTTTGAAGGACTTAAGCTAAAGATCACAAGATGTATAAGAGAGATGCATCGAAGTTGAACATAGAGAATTTCTCAACATGGAAGAGCATAATGAGACTATACCTATCAGGGATTGGAGATGACATAGAAATATACTTGGATAATGAATTCATCTTACCTACTGGACCTTTGACTTTTAATCAGATGAAAGAGAAACATGAACACAATGTTATAATGGTAGAAATTGCTTCTTCACTTACTGATGTTGAATTTGAGGATATCAAGACATGTACATCAGCCAAGCAGATGTGGGACAAGATTACACTAGTTAATGGAGGAGATGAAAATGTAAAAAGAGCTAAATCTGAAAGTCTCTAAGGAAAATTTGACGACATGAGAATGAAAGAAGGAGATAACATAACACAATACAGTACCCGACTCAAGGAAATTGTGAATGCTATTTGAGGATCAGGTGGAACTATTGATGAAGACACTATTGTGAGTAATATTCTTAGAAATTTATTGCATATTTATTCTATAAGAGTCTCAGAAATACATGAAATGAGAGAAGCACCTGGAAATAATATTACTATTGATAGCCTTGTCGGTAGATTGATTTCTTTTAAGCTAAAATTTTTTGACAACAATGTTGTACCTACTATAGAATTTGCATTTATGTCTACTTTGAAAATTCATAAATCTGTTAGAAAACACATGATAAGAAATAACAGTGACAGTGATAGTGATGATAATGAACTTGATGAACTTGAAGCATTAATGGTTAGAAGATTGCACAAAGACAAAGGAAGATATAAAGGTAAACTACCTTTTATATGCTTTAATTGTAAAGAAATTGGACACTTTATTGCCCGATGCTCTAACAGAAAGAATGATGAAAGAAATGAAAGATCTAATGACAAAAAAGATGACTGGGAATACAGAAGCAAATGATAGTAAGACAGAAGGATAACCGAGATTACACTGATGAAGATATTGAGACAGTATTTGTAGCTTTGAAAGAAGATTCAGAAGAAGATGAAAGGTATGTTGAAACAACACTTATTTCTAAAGTTAGTAAGCATGACATTTTGGTTATTGATAGTGGATGCACACATCACATGACTAGAGATAAATAAAAATTTGAATTTCTTGAGAATTATAATGGTGGATCTGTTAGAATGGGAAATGACACACCTTGTCAAGTGAAAGGAAAAGGTACTATAATGTTGAAAAATCAAATCAAATGTGAGAATGCATATTGGGTGAAAGGACTTAATTATAATCTATTGAGTGTTTCATAGTTGAATAACACAGGTCACCGAGTTGCATTTGAAAATAGAAAAGCTAGAATCTATGATGGAACAGGAAAGTTGATCAGATTGGTGAACAATCAAAAGGTAACCTATTTTATCTTGACGCTGCTGAAACTACTTGTTTGATGGCTAAGAATGAAGATGTATGGTTGTGGCATAAAATGCTTTGTCATGTAAATTTTGAAAACATGGTTAAGATTAGTAAGAAAAGAAAAGTTAGAGGCTTATCGGGGTTATCTAAACCTGACCATGTAATGTGCAAGAATTGTCAAATGGGAAAAATGTCAAAATCTAGTTTTAAGAGCAAGAATTTTTCATCTAATGATATTTTGGAGATAGTTCATACAGACCTATATGGACCAATGAGAACATAGAGATATTATGGGGAAAAACACTTTATTTTATTTGTTGATGACTACTCTAGAATGATGACTATCATGTTCCTAAAAGAAAAATCTGAAGCATTTAAGATGTTTAAATGGTACAAAGCTAAAGCGGAAAAAGAAGCTAGTAGAGAATTGAAGTGTTTGCGATCTGATAGAGGAGGTGAATTTCTTTCTGATGAGTTCACTAACTTTTGTAATGAGTATGGAATCAAGAGACAGGCTTCTGCACTGAGGACACCATAACATAATGGAATTGTTGAAAGGAGAAATAGATCAATTGTGGATCATGCTAGAACAATGATGATTGAAAAGAATGTTGCACAAACATACTAGAGAGAAGATGTAAGTACTGTTGTATACACACTGAATCAAGTACAACTGAATAAAGATACAAACAAGACACCTTATGAATTATGGTATGGTTATACACCTAATGTGAGCTATTTTAGAATATTTGGAAGTCGTTATATTGTGAAAGATCATAGAAATAGAAAATTTGATACAAAAAGTGATGAGGGAATATTTCTTGGATATTCTACTAAGAGCAAAGCTAATAAATGTTTGAACAAGACTTCTAACAAGATCATTTAAAGTGAAAATGTAAGAGTTGATGAATTTGCTAAGAAGAATGATGAGGAAAGTACAAAAGAACCAGAATATTACAATAGATTTGTCTACATTGAAAAACTAGACACTTTCCTCACGTAGATACCTAACGTTACCATGCAACAGGGTACTGTTACCGAGCAACAGGAGGCACAAACTGAGAATCAGGAAAATGTTGCAACTGAAGATCATGAGCAAGAACATAATAAACCTACTCGAGAACATAATGAAGAATAAATAATTGAACCTGTACTTGAAAAATATGTAAGAAAACATCATCCATAGAATCATGTTATTGGAGATAAAAGAGATTTCATGATGAGACGAAGTAAGTTGAAAGACAACACATGTTTGATTTCTGAATTTGAACCTAAAAATGTTAGAGATGCAGTTGAAAATGAAGAATGGATTATTTCAATGAATGAAGAAATTGAGCAGCTATAGAAAAAAAAAACATGGACATTAGTACTGAGATTGAATGATAAGAATATCATTGGCACCAAATGGATATTCATAAAAAAATTGAATGAGAATGGAGATGTAACCAGAAATAAAGCAAGATTAGTATGCAAAGGGTATGCACAAGAAGAAGGTATTGACTATGGAGGAACTTTTGCACCCATTGCTAGACTTTAAGGAGTTAGAATATTACTTGCATATGCTGCATATAAAGAATTAAAAGTATATCAAATGGATGTTAAGTCTACATTTTTGAATGGAATACTAGAAGAGGTATACATTGAACAACTTGAAGGATTTTTTGATCCTGATCAGACAAACATAGTATGTAAGTTACACAAAGTGATGTATGGTTTGAAACAAGCACCGAGAGCATGGTAAGAAAGACTACATTCCTATCTTATTAGCATTGGATTTATTAGAACAAGTGATAACATCAATTTGTATTTGAAAGGAGGAAATGATGATAAGACCCTTATTGCTGAAATTTTTGTTGATGATATTATGATTGGAGGAAATGATAACCTATGCACGTCATTTGCTGATGAAATGAGGAAAGAATTTGAAATGTCAATGTTTGGAGAGATCAAATTTTTTCTTGGCTTGCAAATTTTACAAAAGGCTGGAGGTATCTACATTACTCAATCAAAATACATCAAGAAAGTAATGAAGACATTTAGAATGGAAGAATCAAAACCAGTCAGAACACCTATGGTGATAGGATGCAAATTGACAAAAGAAGATAAGACACCTGAGGTAAATCAGACTTTGTACAAATCTATGATTGGAAAGTTGATGTATGTTCTGCACACAAGACCAGACATAGCACACGTAGTTGGAATTGCTGTAATATTTGTTGCTAATCCCAGAGAATCACATATGACTATTGTAAAGAGAATTTTTAGATATCTAAAGAACACTGAAGATTATGGACTATGGTACAAAAGGGAAGGAAAGTTCAAACTGAAAGTTTACACTGATGTTGATTGGGCTAGGAATATTGATGATAGAAAGAGCACTACTGGTGGAGCATTCTTTATAGGAGAAATATTAGTTACTTGGATAAGTAAAAATCAAGGATGCATATCTCAGTCAACTATAGAAGCAGAATATGTTGTTGTTACTGCAAACTATTCGAATATTGCATGGATAAAAAAACTTTTGAAAGGTATGACTAAAGAGATCACTGACCTAGTGATAATTTATTGTGATAATACTAGTGCAATAAATATTTCAAAGAACCATGTGATGCATGCAAAGACAAAACATATATCTATCAAATATCACTACTTGAGGGAACAAGTACAAGAGAAATAAGTTATACTAGAATATGTACAATCAAAAGAAAAACTTAAAGACATATTCACTAAACCCTTACCAAAGGATACATTTGAGTACTTGAGGGGTAGACTAGGGGTTTGTCCCTTGTCTATCGGTGACTAAGATGACTAGGAGGTTGCATCAACCTACATGACATAAAAATATCAATCATGTTGATACAAAGTTGAACTAGACTAACAAAGACATATCAGTATATTGCAAGGTACTTATTCTACTGCACTGAAAACCAAAGATATTGTTTGGCTAATGGAGAGTTGTATATTTTATTTTTTTCATTGTTGTCAATGGGAGAGAAGATTCAATGAAATATCTATCCATTAAAGGGAAAGAAGATTCTATAGAGAAAGGGAGAGAAGTGACATATCTATCTATAGAGAGAAAAGATTTAAGATCAGAAGATTCAAATATATAGGGAGAGTGTGCATGGTGAGTTTTTAATGTTGTAGCAGGAGTTTTGCATTTTGCAGTTGTAGAACGAAAGTTTGGTATTCTATGGAATTTTTATTGCATATTTCATATTGTGTTTCCATCAATGCCAAAGGGAGAGATTGATGAACTACAACTGATTGTATGTTTGAATTCATTTTGTTGATAGTCAACCAAGTTACAGATATGATAATAAACATTAATCAGTTAATCTATTGTCATTGATATCAACTTATTTGAGTATCATTATGGTAACAAAAATCTATTATGGATTGAAGATCTGGAACAAACAAAGTTTATGTGGTCAATAATTGAAGAGTTCTGTATACACTGAGTAACATTGAACATCGAGTAAATACAGGGTATACCAAGCACAATGATAACCAAGCTAGGGATCACTGACACATCACAATATTGACTGAGCAATTTAATCAAACCGAGGCTAACTAAAATGATGAGCCAATAATTGATGATTCTAAGGTAAATGATAAGGTTTTTTATGTTGATCAAATGGCTATGAAAATTCAAGGAAGATCGAATGATGAAGATTGAAATGTGTTTTTAACACAACTGTCGAGGAAGGTTTAAGCGACAAAACCAACAATGGAGATTAAGCGGAAAAATCTAAAGGATGGAAATTAAATGAGCTATGATGTCTATATAAGAGACAAGAGATTAATTATGAATCACATTATGCTTTGATGTGCACACATGAAAATTTTATGCATGAATGATCAAACTAGTTAAAGACAGAAATGAGCATTTTCTGCAAACATCACCGAGCGATAGAGGAAAGAGCATTAACCGAGCAGAACAGAGTATGAAGATTCAAATGAACTGAAGTGAAAAAATTGATCAGAGGTATTATGTACTTAGCATAGATCTGAAAAATCTGCAAACAGAGTTGTATTTGAATTAGATCATTACTATATCAATTTAACCATTGTTATAGATGAATCTCTTAACCATGTAGGATGTGAAATTCTTTATTATGACATTCTAATGAATGTTGAGTGTTTTCTTGTTGACCCATAGTGAATGATTGGTCAAGAGAGAACTGTTAGTTTTAAATCCTCTAACCAAGTCACATTTAACAGTGTAGATTGTAACCTTTAATAGGGTTGCCTCTTAATCGAGCTCACTTCAGAATAGTGAAATATTTTGGGTTCCCGGTCCTAGGTGGTTTTTCCCTTAGCAGGGTTTCCACGTTAAAAATATATGTGTCAATGTGTATGATTGTTGTGGATTGTTATTTTTCTTTACACATTACATTATCTACTTTGATCGGTAATCACAGTATTGATTTACTGCTCCTCGGTATATGATAAAGTTTGATATTACAGTATACATTTCACCGAGTTGATTTATATGTTTGAAATTGTTGTTATATACATCTGGGAAAATTTGGGATTGTAGGATAATTGAGAACCAACTGATTCGCCCCCTCCCCCCCCCCCTCTCAATTATTCTTACACTTGATACCCTTTATTAGCCACCAATTTCATAGACTTCGAAAACTTGAGAATCCTCATGCTTATCAACTTTGATTGTTGTACCATCAACATCTCAGTGAAGGAATCAAATGAAGGCATGTTGTATGAAGCACCTAAATTCAACTTATGGGTATTAAAGCTAGAAAAAAAAGCTCCATACTCTAATGGAAGCTTAGCGAACAAATTATAGATTAACTCTACATATTTTTATCAATTCCACAATCCTTAATCCTTGCTCTTAGCTCATGTTCCTTTGTGACGTAATCTTGGATTGTATCAAAATGCTTAAGATCCAAATTCATGAGATCAAAACAAGCTTGTAGCTCATTTCTTCATCAACTTGACCATGCAAACTAGCAAACATATCCCATGTTTCCTTGACTATTTTACATTGTTCAATATGGAAGATAAGGTCATCTATTATATACATTCTCAAAGTTCCAAGAGCTATATTAATTTTATCGACCCATTCTAATTGAGCATTAGGATCAAATTTAGGATCAACTGGTGCAACTATTGTTCCATCAGCATATTGAATTAAAAAAAATTTCCATCATCTTACTCCATGCTTTAGTTTTCTATGATGCATAATTATGTGGAGTTAAAAGTGGAAATTTAGGAGAACCCGTGATGCAAAATGAAAAAACTGAAAGAGACAAAGAGGCACAATCACACAAGACACCCCCGAATTTACTCAATCAAAGAACCCCCCCCCCTCCCCCTCCCCTCCCCCCTAAAAAAATGATGTTTTTGGCACTTTATACTTAGTGCGTGTACAATTTCCACTTGCCAAAATGGGCCAAAGTGGACTTCTGATTTTGATGTTTACAACAAAGAATATGAAGCTATAGTAGACTCGACAAAATAAGACACAAGATCACTCAAGGATCCAATCAATTACAAGTGCCATAATAGGCCAAAATAGACTAAATTTTGAAAGTACAATGTCCACTCACAATGGCTACAATCTGATACAAAATTTGTAAATTAGACAAAAATCATGCACTTTCAAAAAAAAGGCACTTGAAAATGTGTCTGTATGAGCCCGAACGAAGCCTCTGAAGATTGGATAGGACCAGTCACCAAAAATTGAGATTTCTGCAAAATCCATACACTAAAACAAGAAAATAATAACAACACTAAAAGGTTTAGGAAGTTTTAGCCAAAATATTAAAAAATTGATCTAAAAAGGAGCCTGTATGACCAAGTTATGGTCTCCCAAAGTCGGACTGTAAATCTGAAATTGTCAATGGTTAGGGGCATACCTTTCAAGCCTGCTGACATCAGAAAATCTATGAAGTTAAATTTGACTTCCAAACGATCGTCACAACAATGCAAATTGGCCCAGAAATGATAGTCAAACGGTCGTCAAATTTAATGAAATAAAAAGATGATCAATCATGATGCTAAATTTAACGTCCAAAGGACCTTCAAAGAAAAACTTGAAAAAGCATAGATCTGATAGCTAGACGGTCATCAAATTAGTTACCGTAGAAAGTGATGTGTCAAAAAAAAGTTGTAGGCTTACGCGGCGATGACAAGGCATACGACCTCACTATCGGAGGTGAGGTGGAAAGGTGTCCATGTGGCAATCAATGATTAGTTTCATGCCATGCTTGCAGGATGGGTTGGACCACACTCGAAAGGGCTTGACCAAGCTCAGTGAGCTACGCGGTGGATGAGCTCTGGGCTTAGGCGTGGTGGATGAGCTTTGGGCTCGGGTGTTGTGGGCTCGGGCGCTCAGAGTTCGGCTCTCTATGCGGGTTATGCATCTCAATGATACATTTGGGAGAGCTTGGATCTCGTCTTAGCTCATCCAAGCAGACTCACGAGCTCACATGGGTGATGTGGGGTTTTTAATCCCACATTCACCCAAGTAGTGAATGTAAGGAGCTTGAAATACTTATGTGCTTGGTAGCTAACTCAAAGTCGATGACTGTGTTGTAGGGCAGGTGCTCACCAATGTTGGGATGGGTTAGAAGATGTTAAGTGATGTTAAATATTTTATGTGGTCTTCAGGTGGGTGGGGAACTAACTACCCTGCCCGCCTATACGGCCCTGCTGACCTGCAACCCAATTTGAAAGCAAAAGCCTAAAAGGCCAATTTTTTTGCACAGAAATATAATAGATTCCAAATCCATAAAATAATGATGGAAATGAAAATAAATTCAGATCTGAAAATGAAATTCGCCAAAAACCATTACCAAATTGCAAATCGGGCCTTAAGGGTCCAATTTGCAAAAAATAATTGCTTTGAATTTGACTTTTTCCCAAGGTTGGCAAATTTAAATTCAAAATTCACCAAAATGACTACCCGAATGCAATGGTGAGGTCCGATCTTGCTCAAAATGCTCCACAAGTTGTTGATCCCAGATCTGAATCGTGGCCCTCCAAAATTTGAAGCCATATAAGGCTCTCTAATGGCTATGCAATGAAATCTTTTGTAGCTCTGATACCATGTAAGAATTTTCCTAAGATAAAGAATAAAAATGCAAAGATCTAGAAGCTCAATAGATAGAAAAAGAGAGACAAACACGATATGATCAATTGATTGATTCAACAATGATCAAATAATAATGGATATAAAACCAATTAAGTACAATGTAGATGTGCCTAGATATATAGACAATGCATGATAACTAGAAGTGATGCAAAAGATAACCTATCAACCACACTAGGTGGAATCACATGTCCACCAAAGGCTGATCATCCTCCATTGTGAAATGAAGTATGTGCAAACATGTGAAACAATTAGAGAATGATAATGTGATAAGAGCACTAAAGGTGGATCTCACACATAAAGTGGGAAAATATAACAACTAACTCCACCTAAGGTGGATTTCTCCTACACCATGTGCTAAAATGAGATACAAACTCCCAAGTGTCTCAATGACAAACTATTATGCAATACATTATCCTAGGTAAACTTAAGTAAAGTGCAATTACTGAATATTTAATTACACCAACAATAAGTAACTTGAAGGATAGGGCTAATTATTTCAATAAACATCTTGTCAATTTGACTTGGTATTCGCAAACATCATGGTTGTTCACCAAGGTCCATATTGTTCTATTTTGAGAAATGACAACCATTTTTTCTTATGTGCATCTATAGCAAGTCAATATTCCATTTGATTGTCTTATTTTTATACCTAGATATCTTTCCATGCAAATTAAGCATGTTTGATTATTGGAAAGGGCATATAGCTTTGAATGAAACTTCTTTCTAGTAGTGTAATATTTTTGACAAAATGGTGGACAATTGATCCGTTCAACTAGGTTAATTTGAGTTTTGTGTTGTATTTGAGGGTGAACTATTTGTAGATGGGATACGATAGGGGAAGAAAGTAGATTGAATGTGGATGATGCAGCTACATGGTTATGGGAAGCCTCTTTTTTTTGTTAATAATCATTTTTTTTGCATGGTATCATGCATGTTACATTTCATTTCGATGAACACGTTTTGCTTCTCTTCTATCATTTTGTATCTCCATCACTAGTTATGTTGTGCTCTAGATAAATTTGAGATAGTTGGAAGTGACGAGGTTGTAATTATATACATGAAAATATTTGCAAAAGTTTGTAGACTAATAAATTGAGTAATCTTACTATTCAAAACGATTGTTTGATCTATGTTAAAATGTAAAGGAAACTTCGTAGAAGAAGTTTTCAAAAGGACTTGCAAGCAATAGTATTTTTATATTAGAACTGACATGGCTTTTTATATTATCTGCATAACGTATGAAAAAATTAAAATATTTATGTTGACATATTTCAAACAAAATATCTTTATATTCTAAATATTTTAAAGGCTAACACTGTGTGTTTAATTGTATTGTGTACAGTACAAGATTTTATGATGAGAATGTGTAATTCTAAAACTTGTGTTTAAGCATTGCAAAGATGGTTTGGATTTAAACTAGATACATTCAGACTTATTGCCTTTTGAAAAATGTAAATTGTATACATTGTGGGATAAAATTATATTTTTGTGAGAATGGAGAAGACGATTACGATGCAATGCAATGCTTTATTCAAAATAAAAAGATGCCTTAAATAGGCAGTACAAATAGTTACAAACTGTTACACAGTTAGTAACGGCAGGATAAACAGTTTAAAACTACCAATTTATGTAATAACGCCAACATTCGCCCCCTTATTACATTAATTCGAACAAGAGTGGAAGTTGTAAGGGTTTTGAACCCAACCCTTCTGGAGACTTTGATGAAGTGCCTTCCCCAATCCTCCTTTCTCGCTCAAGAAACACTAAACCAATTGCATCAGTGGATCTCCTGAGTGTAGAATCTGAAAATTTCACAATATGAGTGTTCCCACTTCCCATGCAGAATGAGACACATTTCCTCTAAAATTACACATCTTCTTCGAGTGTGTCTAATGCCTCCTTTAGTGTTGTACATGAGACTCATTTCCTCTAAAAGCCAACATCTCCTCCGAGTGTGTCTAGTGCCTCCTCAAGTGTTGTAGAAACAATCAACACCGACATGCCTGCACATGAGATGCCTTACCTCTAAAATTCCACATCTCCTCTGAGTGGTTCTAACACCTCCTCAAGTGCTTGACAAATCATATTCAAATCTTTCTCCCCATTTCTCCTTGAGGGGACAATCATGATGCCAAGCCCCCTCTTCTCTTCACGGACACAAATATGTCAAGCCCCCTCTTTTATTCAAGGATGAATCTGCCTAGCCCCAACCTTCCTGGGACACGAATAGTTTGCTTCATGCAATGAATCATCCCTAAGAGAGAAGCTATCTTGGGATGATGGAAAACCTCCTGCCTCCATTGCCTCCAACCTCCTATGATATCTTGTTACTCTTTATCTATTTGTTGATTCATGTGATTCCTCAAATGCCATGTTACATATGATAAAGATGGCTTTGAAAACATAAACAATGTGTGACATATGTGCAAAAAGGACAATCTTGACCTCAATAAATGATGGACCCATAAACCTTATTAACTCCTACTATTATTTTTTCAAGATGAATACTTGCTTGTAGTGGCTAGAAATATGGAGATACAAAACAGGGGACATCACAACTTCAAAATCAAAATCTTATATCTCCTATTATGAAAAGAAAGTTACTTTTCCATACGAAATAAATTCTACCCCTTTGATTGCAAAATCTTGGAAATCAATAATTATCAAAATGAATGCCTTTCTTTCCTCACCAACTCTGCTATACATCAACTTCAAACTTCAGTCATACCCAATCGATCACAGCCCCGTTGGAAAAGAAAAGTACTTCAAAACACTTCAAGTAATAAATGTAAGCATACCTTTATAATTTTCTTTTCTATTCTTATTGAGGCTACTGTGCTTTGGAAAATAGAATAATCATTAATCTTTCTAAGGATCTCACCAGATGTGACAAGAATTAGTGCATATAAATAAGAGTGCTCTATTTTATGATGATTATTGGACGGTCACACATACTTTTGACTAACTGTATAGAAATATTTTCATCGACATTGACAGTTTTCAAGCATGCATATATCTCTCTGCAATGCTCCTATTGCTTCATGTACAAGGATCGAATCAATCATGTCTCACGACTTGCCCATCTCTATAGGTTGTTGCTCATAATATTTGGCACAATCGGTGCTTACTTTGTGCACTCTCCACCTACAACACCTCATTTGGAATAGATAGCATGATTCAGCGTTACTTTGTGTGATCATCATTCATCGTGACAATAGATTTATCTTATCAGGAACTTCTAGACTAGGTGACTTCTACCGCACAGTGATCTCCTCTCACAACAAGTACTATCTCAATGCAACCCAATAATAGGGGATTATACACTCCTCTTATCCATGAATCCTGAAATGTCCTTCACAACATTTACTTCAGCGCTTCTCAAAGATCTTAATGTTTCTCTGATACCAAAATGAGAACAGAGAAGAGGATTAGGATGCAATGCAATGCTTTATTCAAAATAGAAAGATTCCTTAAATAGGCAGTACAAATTGTTATTGCATAGTTAGTGATGGTGAGATAAAATAGTTAAAAACTACCAATTTATTTAATAACGCCAACATTTAGGCAAACTTTAAAATTGCAAAAATTTTGGTTTGTTTTTTTAACAAATATGTGAAATCATGTTCTAAAGAAGTATATTAAATAAGAGAAGCAATATTTGAGCAAAATAGGTGGAACCATTGTATTAAAGCTTTGAAGCTTACATTTTGTAGTACTATAAACAAGATAAAAAATTGTAGGAGCTTAAAAGTCCTACATTTTTGTGTGTTTCATTGTAGCAAAATGAAATATTAGATCTCAATAGTTATATGGATAGGACAAACTTTTTTGTGACATATTTAGTCAAGGGAAATACGACATACTAAAGAATAAATATTATGTGAGCATACAACTGTAGGAAGGAAGTGGGTAGGCTTAATTTTAGGCAAGCTTTAAGGCGAGAACAACTATGCATTATGTTTCACGGTCTACTAAAAGAGTTGTTCTGAAGCTGAGGTCAAAAAAAATGACATTCAATAATATTGTCCAAGATGTGTTTAGTTGCAGTAGGCTCTACCAGTAGAAGTTGAAAGTCTTCTGCAGGAACACCCAAAAAGGTATTCATTGGGCCTTCAAATGCAATAATGTTGTGAAGTTCACATGTTCCATCTTGAAAACTTGTTCATTTTAAGAATGCAGCTATAGTCACTTTCCGACACATCAGTACAATATTTTGGGCAATGGAATATTCTGAAAGAACTTTGAATAATTTTTTTCTTACATTTCTTGTTGTCCACTAATCCTCGACAAGAAAGGTAATAAAAGTAGTCTAAATGGACTTGTGTTATTTTTTCCATAACACATACAATATCTATGAAGTTGAAGCTTGTATTGGTAACATATGAGATTGTTATTGGATTTACAAACTTGGGGACGGGAGTTGGGCATTTGATAAAGAACCTGAGGATTTCTCTACTCCTATAGTTGTATACCATGTTTGTAATATAGCATCTTCAACCAAGCTTGGATTGATTAAAATTATGGTTGAAAAGGTTGTATAGAGTGATTTACCATACCACGAGAGCATACAAGAAGATTTTATCGGAAGAATAATGTTTCTTGGTTGCATGAATTGTTGGAAAGATTGCTACAATGTAGACAATTGTTATTTTGTCATTGATATCAAACCGTAACTAGTGAGACTATTGTTGTATGTTTGAGTACCTTATCTATTGATTCATGAAGATTTGAGAAGAATGGGATAACAAGAAGACCAAAGAAATGGTTGAGTTATGAGTATACACCAGGGTACTTGATCATTTGGCACTTTGGCAAAGTGATACATTGTTTATCTATCACTGACAGTTCACTAGAAGGTTGATGCCAAGCAAAGCAAAGTTGATGTCGAGCAAAGCAAAAGGTGATGCCGAGCAAAGCAAAGATGATGTCGAGCGCCAGTGAAATGCCAAGGGAAACAGAGAAAGGCGAGTAGCAGTATTTTGTTAATTGATAAGATTTGAGATCTATGGCCGACATAGTTGATTTTATTGGGATATGCATTGTTAATTAAGATTGGTCCACACTCATTTAATGCATAGGAAACCGTTATTAGCGCATGGATTCAATGTTTAATTAATGACTGTAATGGAGAAGTAAATTAAATGTAATGATGGAAAGATCTGTTGGATCTGACCTAATCTATGATCTACGATCTTGATTAAGCGGAAAAAGATTTATCTGGCCTAGATGAAGAGGTATAATATAACCTACTGTGGTTATTGTTATTGTATCCAAGGGAGGAGAAGTTTGTATGCAAGAGTATTGCATGGTTAATTGACTAATTGGTAAGACCTAGCAAAGAAGGCTGAGAAAAGAAGCAGAGAGAGATTGCTTGATGGATTTCCAAGAAGATCTGAAGTTTGAGATGAAAACAGAGGCCACTCAGTGAATTAGCATTAGAGCTGAAATTGGATCTGGATTTGCAAAGTAAGTTGTATGTATCAGATCACACCTGCTGATTACTTTCTAACCATTGTATCAGTTCAAATCCTTTAACTAGGATGACTTAACAGTCATTTTATAAATCCTTTGAACAAGGTGACATTTAGACTGGAATGTTCTAAGTCCTCTAACAAGGCCACTCCTGAAAGGGTGATTAAATCCTTTAACCAGGTCACATTTGACAATGTGTTTTGTAACCTTTAACAGGGTTGGCTCCTAACAGGGCATCACTTCAAAAGAGTGAAATTTTGGTAGCATGTTACTGGTGTTTTTTCCCATATTGGATTTCCACGTTAAATCATGGTGTCAAAATGTGTGAATGTTATTGCTATGTTTTACTGTTAAGTTTCTGCAAGCTTATTTCATTAGTACAACAAACTATACACTTTTGTTGTTTATTGTTGCCGAGCATATCTGAGTTGTTGAAGTTGGTTTAAAGGAATTTGATATGGGCACTAACAATTGGTATCAGAGCTCTTGTTCTCTTGAAAAATTTTGAAGGTACTTGGAGATAAAGATCAAGATGTATAAAAGGGATGGACCGAAGATTAACAAGGAAAAATTTCCTGCATGGCAAAGTTTGATGAAACTTCACTTGGCTAGTATTGGTGATTCTGCTAAACGACATATTGAAACAGAATATGTATCCCTTACTGGAGTTTTGAATGCTGCACAATTAAGAGAAAAGCATGAACATAATCAAGCAATGTTGTAACTTGCATCATCTCTGAACTATCATGAATTTGAGGACATCAAGGATTGTACAAGCACAAAGCAGATGTGGGATGCCCTTGCAACCATTTATGGAGGTCATACGAATGTACTAAGAGCCAAATCTGAAATCTTGAGAGGTAAGTTTGGTGATTTAAAAATGCAAGAAGGAGAAAATCTAGTGCAATATTATGATAGGATAAAGGAAGTTGTAAATGCTATTAGAGGAGCTAAGGGAACCATTGATGATGACACTATCATGAGCAATGTACTGAGAACACTTCTTCCTATTTATGCTATTAGAGAATCTGCAATCCAAGAACTGATATATACTCCTAATAACAATTTGACTCTGGAAAGTTTGGTAGGCAGACTTACTGCATTTGAGATGTCAAATTTTGACAACTATACTCCACAAGCTGTTAAATCTGCATTCAAGTCACAGATGGTCATCAGCAAATCAAGGAAAGGAAAGAAATGTGTGGACAGTGATAGTGACACCTCAGATGATGATCTAGAAGAGCTTGAGGCACTTATGGCAAGGAGACTAGCTCGAGGAAAAGGAAAATTCAAAGGTAAACTTCCTATTATTATTTTTCTTGAAACAAAGTTGGTCATATTGTTGTTAGATGTCCTGAAAAGAATGAGAAAGATGAAAGAAGTGACAGCAAGTACAAAGACAGAAAGAATGACCGAGACTACATAAAGTACAAGGATTACAAAGACAAAGGTAAGAAATCTTGTTATATAGCTAGAGAAGCTTCTGATAGTGAATCTGATAAATCTGATAAAAATGATATAGAAGTAGTCTATGTTGCAATGAAAGATGATTCTGATGATGATGAGAAAACTGCACTAATTTCTTATATGAGTAAAGGTGATCATTGGATTATTGACAGTGGTTGTTCACATCACATGACTGGTGATAAGGACAAATTTGAAACCTTAAATAAATGTAAAGGTGGATATGTTAAGTTTGGTTATGATACACCTTGTAGAGTTAAAGGGAAAGGATCAATTCAATTGACTAGCAAGATTAGATGTGATGATCTATACTGGGTTGATGATCTTAAGTATAACTTGTTGAGTGTTTCAGAGCTAAACACTTCTGGTTACAGAGTTGAATTCCATCACAGGAAAGAAAAGATTTATGATGCCAATGGAGAATTAGTTAGAGGTGGTGGGCAAACTAAAGGTAACTTGTTCTATCTAGATTTAGCTGAAGAGACATGCTTGTTTACACAATATAATGATCTTTGGTTATGGCATAAGAGGCTATGTCATGTTAACTTTGATAAGTTGGTAAGCATAAGTAAATTGAAAAAGGTTAGAGGGCTGCCTCAGTTAAAGAAACCTGAGAATGCAATGTGTAAGCAATGTCAATTGGGCAAAATGACTAAATCTAGTTTTAAGAGCAAAAATCATACTTCTAAGAATATTTTGAAATTGGTTCATACTGACCTATGTGGACCTATTGGTGAGAAAAGTCACTATGGAGACAAATATTTTATTCTATTTGTAGATGACTACTCTAGGCTAATGACTGTTATGTTTCTCAAAGAAAAATCTGATGCATTTCAGTTATTTAAGTGGTATTTGGCAAAAGTTGAAAATAAAACAGGTAAGAGTCTGAAATGTCTAAGACCTGACAGAGGAGGTGAGTTCATTTCTAATGAATTTAACAGGTTCTACAATGACTGAGGGATAAAAAGACAAATTTCAGCACCTAGGACACCACCATAGAATGGTATAGTTGAAAGAAGAAATCAATCTATCATGGATTGTGCCAAAACATTAATGATGGAGAAAAATGTTGCACAGAAATATTGGAGAGAAGCTGTAAGTACAGTTGTTTATACCTTCAATAGAGTACAAGTCAAAAAAGGTACAAAAACTACACCTTATGAGATATGGTATGGACATGCACCTACTGTAAGTTATTTTAAAGTCTTTGGGAGTAGATGTTTTATACTAAAGGATAACAGAAATGGTAAACTCGATGCTAAAGGAGAAGAAGACATATTTCTTGGATATTCTACTAAGAGTAAGGCATACAAATGTTTGAATTCTAACACTAATAAACTTGTGGAAAGTGCAAATGTTAGAATTGATGAATATGCAGAAAGAAATGAAGCTGAAAGCATGATTGAGCCTGAAATTTATAGATCATTCACTTATCCTGAAGAGGAGGATTCTAACGGAATTGAAAATGAAGTTGTCGAGCAACAGTCTGCACCTGTCGAGACACAGAACTAAATTTTTGGGCAACAGGAGGTGACTGTCAAGCTATCTGATGGAGATGTCGAGCCACAATTCACCCTGAACTGAACTTGAATGATCAAACTGCAGCTGAGAAAAAGCCTAATTTGGAAAAATATGTAAGAACGCACCATAAACCTGATCAAATCATAGGAGCAAAGGATTCTGCAGTTATGACAAGAGGCAAATTAAGAGAAGACACATGTTTGCTATGTGATTTTGAGCCTAAGATAGTAAAATATGCTTTGGACAAT
>MU227577.1:2671471-2688785 GCA_018584345.1 Thuja plicata | reverse complement strand
AAAACCAGTGAGTACACCCATGGCTACTGGACAGAAGTTGACAAAGAATGATGATACAAAAGAGGTAAATCAAACACTGTACAGATCAATGATTGGTAAGCTACAATATGTTGTACATAGTAGACCTAATATTGCATTAACAGTTGGAATTGTTGCTATATTTTTTTCTAATCCAAAAGAGACACATATAATGGCAGTGAAAAGAATTCTGAGATATTTGAAAGGTACATAAGACTATGGCCTATATTACAAAAGGAATGAAAAATTTGAACTCAGAGTCTATATTGATTCTAACTGAGCTGGTAATTTTGATGATAGAAAAAGCACCATAGGAGGAGCATTTCTTTTGGGGAAAATATTAGTTTCCTGGACAAGCAAGAAACAGAATTGTACCTCACAATCTACAGCTGAAGCCTAGTATGTGGCAGCAGCAGTTAATTGTTCAAACATTGTGTGGTTGAAGATACTACTGAAAGGTAAGAAGGAGGAGATCACAGAACCAATTGTCATATATTGTGATAACATAAGTGCCATTAATATTTCTAAAAATCCTGTAATGCACTCTAAGACAAAACATATAGCTATCAAGTATCATTACTTGAGGGAGCTAGTTCAGAAGAAGGAAGTGAGACTGAAATATGTGAACACTAAGGAATAGTTGGCAGACATATTTACAAAAGCATTACCCAAGGATGCTCATGAGTATCTAAGAGGTAAATTGGGGGTGACTCCCCTAGCAGAGGCTAACTAGTTTGGAATGATACTATTGCATCAAATTTTTTAATCAGAACACTTGACACATTGATGCACAGTAAGTCACATTTTTAGGATGTTGCCTAAAAATTGTGAAGTGGAAGACAAGAACAGAAAAGAAGGTCAGTCATAAACAAAGATGATAGTAAAAACATGATACAAAGATTAGAATAGAAGAATCTGCATAATGAAGATTTCAACATCTTTGGCATTGTTGTCAAAGAGGGAGATTATTGCTAAAACAAATTATTACTAAAACAAATATGAGGGAGATATTACTGAAAGAGGGAGCTGAACAGTAACAGAAAACATTTCGGTGTGATTATAGACACAGAGGGAGTCAAAATGAAGCTAAAGAAATTAATGAAGATTTTTTCATATTAGGAACACATTACTAAAATAGATATGAGGGAGATATTACTGAAAGAGGGAGCTGAACAGTAACTGAAAACATTTCAGTGTGATTATAGACATAGAGGGAGTCAGAATGAAGCTAAAGACATTAATGAAGATTTGTTCATATCAGGAACACACGCACTTTTTGGATTGTATGGTAACTATTGGTTGGAAATTATTGTTTTACAGTTTAGTGTTGCCATCAATGCCAAAGAGGGACATTGTTGGAAAGATTTCTAGAATGTAGACAATTGTTATTTTGTCATTGATGTCAAACCGTAACTGGTGAGACTATTGTTGTATGTTTGAGTACCTTATCTATTGATTGATGAAGATTTGAAAAGAATGGGATAACAAGAAGACCAAAGAAATGGTTGAGTTATGAGTATACACCAGGGTACTTGATCATTTGGCACTTTGGCAAAGTGATACATTGTTTATCTATCACTGAAAGTTCACTGGAAGGTCAATGTCGAGCAAAGAAAATTCGACGATGAGCAAAGAGAAAGGTGATGCCAAGCAAAGCAAAGATGATGCTGAGCACCAGTGAAATGCCGAAGGAAATAGAGAAAGCTGAGTAGCAGTATTTTTTTAATTGATGAGATTTGAGATCTATGGCCGACATAGTTGATTTTATTGGGATATGCATTGTTAATTAAGATTGGTCCACACTCATTTAATGCACAGGAAACCCTTATTAGGGCATGGATTCAATTTTTTAATTAATGACTGTATTGGAGAAGTAAATTAAATGTAATAATGGAAAGATCCATTGGATCTGACCTAATCTATGATCTACAATCTTGATTAAGCGGAAAAAGATTTATCTAACCTAGATGAAGAGGTATAATATAACCTATTGTGGTTATTATTATTGTATCCAAGGGAGGAGAATTTTGTATGCAAGAGTATTGCATGGTTAATTGACTGATTGGTAAGACCTAGCAAAGAAGGCTGAGTAGAGAAGCAGAGAGAGATTGCTTGATGGATTTCCAAGTAGATCTAAATTTTGAGACGAAAATGGAGGCCACTTAGTGAATTAGCATTAGAGTTGAAATTGGATCTGGATTTGCAAAGTAAGTTGTATGTATCAGATCACACCTACTGATTACTTTCTTACCATTGTATCAGTTCAGATCCTTTAACCAGGTTGACCTAACAGTCATTGTATAAATATTTTGAACAAGGTGACATTCAGACTGGAATATTCTAAGTCCTCTAACAAGGCCACTCCTGACAGGTTGATTAAATCCTTTAACCAGGTCACATTTGACAATGTGTTTTGTAACCTTTAACAGGGTTGGCTCCTAACAGGGCATCACTTCAGAAGAGTGAAATTTTGGTAGCATGTTAATGGTGGTTTTTCCCATATTGGGTTTCCATGTTAAATCATGGTGTCAAAATGTGTGAATGTTATTGTTGTGTTTTACTTTTAAGTTTCTGCAAGCTTATTTCATGAGTACAGTAAACTGTACACTTTTTTTGTTTATTGCTACTGAGAAGATCTGAGTTGTTGAAGTTGGTTTAAAGGAATTTTATATGGGCACATCTGGACATGAGGATAACTAATTCACCCCCCCTCTTAGTTATTCTAAATTCATCCTAACATGAAAATATCAAGGATTTCTTTGCCTTCATTTTCACAATGATGGACCCATAGTGTGAAATCTATAGAGAAACCTAACATATCTTTTATTGTAGTGGTACTTTATTTGTATTAATTGCATTTTTTCAAATGGTTGATGGAGGAGAGATAGATACAAGTATGCCAATGACATCTACAAGTGAATTTACATGAAATGTATCTAGAGAGTCTATCCTCTTTATATGGTAGTTATGTTTGGGTATGGTAGAATCTATGCATGTGGAAGGAGTTTTTTTTTATCAGCTTTGGAGGATTATTTCAAAGGGGTTTGCGGAGCTACTAATTTGGTGTTGGAGACTTTAATTCAACTATTAGATATCAGGGAAAGACTATTTGATTGAATAACATTGTCGAACTCATCAACAAGTTCATTGAAGTAAGTTATATGTATTCCAAAGCCTACTTTGTCTATGAAATAAAAGCCAAAGAAGTTCCCGTCACTCGAAACATTTTTGAATGAATGGATTGTAGTTTTTTTCTAATTCTCAACCTTGTATGGTCCAGTGCTTATGGTATGGGGTCAATGTTTTAATGAGGACTGTTTCAGATGGGGATATCTCTCTAATGGAATTATTTATTGGTGGATAAGATCCCCAAACAATGATCTACATGGGTAGATGATGTTTCATACTTAGTAAATTGTAGCAGTGGAATTGGAGTTCCAACTATTAGCACTCTCAAATTTTGGACAAATTTGGAGTGACTAAATAAAATTTTCTCTAAGGCAAGGTGAGTACCCCTAAAAAGCTTTTTGAAGATTCCTAGTTTGAGTGCATGTAAAAAGAGACCCTAAGATTTTCATGATAAACCACATGGAGAGTGTGTTTACCACCTATCATTTAGAAAATGTAATGGATTTCAGCTCTCAGTTTTCAGTTTTAATATGTTTTGGGGATAGCCTTTTGGAGGTCATTACACAAATCTGCACTTTGCACTTATTCAGAATTTCCTAAATGACCCACTTCAGAGGTTTGTATCTTGAGCCCATTTGATAGTCATAAAATTATGGAGTGTTCCAGGATGTTGTAGGAATGAAAGTAAACCTTCATACCCATTTGTAGATCCCTGAGAGTTTGAGTGATAAATTTCCCATAGCCTTTCCATTTGCATTTTATTCTGGTTTCCTGAGTGTCAAATGTAGAATTCTGAAATGTCCTACTTTGAGGTCTTGCAATATGTCCCCAGTTGAATGCCCTAAAGAATTGAGTGTTCCCCTACATTGAAAACATGGAGATGTACCTTCTTGAATATTTTTAGACTCTGATCAATCCAGTTGACCACTTTCCCCAGCCCTTTCCAAATCAAATTTCTGCATTTTTATTGTATTTGAGTCCAAAAAGTTTTGAAGTGCTAACTTTACATATTAATGGTGGTTGACCTGTTGACCATCGGAGAAATCCAGTTGGAATTTCATAATCCCTATGTGAAAATGAACCTATATCCAAGGTCTCCAATCATAAGGTGAGCATGTGGTGAGTTTGTGAAATCATAACCAAAGGTGTTTTATGCAGTTTCCCAGTATGGGCATAATTTATTTTGTAGAACAGTCATCTTCGGATATTTGTAACTTTGTATCGGATGATTTTTTTGAGATAAGAGTTGTTTCTCTACACTCCTTGTATGTAAATATAATGCTACGATCAGGGGTTGGGCCTCAAGGCATAGGTTTCTATTTTGGCAAAGGATAATCCAAATGAAGTTTACGATGTTTTCACATCTACATCTGCACAGTTTTTCAGAATTGCTAAATTTGAGTAGCTATATCTCGCACATGGATTTAAATCAAGCAAAACTCTCTTACATGCATACTCTTTGTACTTTAATGAATGCACATCCCAAATGACACCTTATCGATGAGTGTTGGATATTTTTGCAAGACGATGATTAAATGGGTTTCAATGTGGTTCTGGTACACTTGTTTGCAAAAGTAATGAAACACCCTACTTTGAATCTTAATATCTCACAACCTTGAAGGTGTCACGCAATTATATTTGACATCTATACAAAAATGATGAAAGTGAGTATGTGTTTCAAATTGTAAGGATTCAAGTGATCATTTAGCCAGTTTCCAGGCCAATTCCAGAGGCCATTTATCATTTTTTGGTTATTTTGGCAGAAGTTTTCAGAGGACAGTGCTAATGAAGAGCCACTTCAATTTTCTCTCTTGAGGAGAATTTAGGGTTACATTCAGATCATTTGGGATGAAGATGTGTTTCAAATTAGAAAATTTTAAGATCATGCCCACCAAGGACTTGTCACTCACCATGGGTTTATAAAGGAATTTTGCAAGCATTCGATATAATATTATTATTCTAAATAATTTTGATTTAAATAATGATATTTTACAAATGCAGGAGAAAGGCAGCGCAATGTATCAAAGGAGGATTTTCAACACTTTCAATGCAAATGCATAGTTTCCAAAGAGCTTGCGTAGCATAATGATGGGAATCTGCACAGAAGAGTAAATGAGATGTATATGGTGAAAATGTCTTCAAAACTTTAAAGCAATGCAATCTGGCAGGTGCTATGCCAAATTTTATAATTGTCCAAGTCTTCTCTATTGTGCAAGATGGAGTCTAACATGGCATAAACATTTAAGACAATCCAAATAAATACCAAGCCTGCGTAGCAGTTTTAAAAATTCATTAAAAACTTTATGGAAAATGCGAAGAGATGCATTGAGTTCATGGCCTGTGCAATACATAATACAAGAGGTTGCAAACAATACAGAGGAAGGCCTAACTAATGTTAAAAACCACTAAAAAAATTTCATGCAAATTCTTTTTGTAGCCTATCACCCTGTGTAATGGAGGTAACAAGAAGACCTGCGCAAGACAATGATCAGAAGCCTACGCAAGAGGGAGAGGAAACTATGCAATGTGTTTTGGATGCTTTGTTTTAAAGTCCAAACAAATGACAATGACAGGTGTATAGCTTACACAAGTTATGTAGCATAATAAAAATGGCATGCGCAGTGAACGTTGAAGGAGGAGTTGGAGCAGACTAGCTAATACAAATTTGCAGGTCTAAAACAAAGCAAAGCCTGCACAAGGCATGGAGGATGCAAGAACCTCAAAGAAAATGCATGTGGCAGGTGAACTATTGAAAAGAGAGACTTGCGCTACGCATGATGGCAAAGCTAAAACATTAGAAACTCCAATCTAAAGCATGGTGTAATAAACAAAATGAGCATTGTGTAATAGAAGATAGGAGGCTGCACATTCAAAACAAACACCATTGGAAGCCAGCATATGATCTTGCTAGAAAAAATCAAGCCACTGCAAATTTGACAAGTGTAAAATTAAATTCCACAACCTTGCAACAAATGAAAGCCTGCGCAAGTAGGGAGAATTGGAGGAGACCAGTGCATGAATTGAAAAAATTTTAAAGACTTTCATACAAATGCAATTGGCATTTCAAAGAAATGTCATTGGCAGGTGTAAACTTACTAACAGCCTACACATGATGCAAGTAAAGAAAAAAAACTTTCAAGCAGATGCATTGGCAGGTGTAGCAGCAAATTCTATAGCTTTTGAAAATTGGAAGGTTACACATGTTGGAAGTACAAGAATGGGAAAGCAAGATACTAAGAGGGGGGGTGAATCAGATCTTAAAACTTAACCACTTAAAACAAATTGATTCACATTCATACATATGAATTTTAACCTAACATCAGATAGCATCAATAACATGAAATATGTAACTCATAACACAAAATTTGGTAACCCTGAAACCCAAATAGGTAAAACTGGGGTGGGGATGACACCCACAAAATCTTCACTACTACAACAATAAAGTGTGCCTATTAGGGCTACAAGAGTTTGATTGCAACATGCAATCTACCTGGTTAAAGGTCTATTCTGTTACGAACTAAAGATCATTACAATCTACCTTGTTAAAGGATTTCAACTTACAGTAAAGTAAGCACTCAGCTAAGAGATTTGAAATGGTCTGCTAGAACCACTCTGTTAAGAGATTTCACCTGATACACATGTTAGAATGTTCCAAGTAGTGATCCTTCGTTATGCACTCAGATGCTGATGATGGATCTACTCTTTCCAATACCTTTTGTGATCTCTCAATCTGATATGTCTTTACTCTGCTTATCACTGCTCTGTCATTCTTCTCGATCTAGGCTTCTTCTTAAAATGACTTACTGTTCATCTCTCATGAACACACAACCCTTCTCTATATATCTCTTGTTCTCACACACACTTCTCTTTTAGGGTTAGAAGCAATCTTATTATATCTTTTTAGATCTGGTAGCGAGATCTAGATCAACGATCAAGATCTATTGTTTATGCCTCCAATGCATACTGATTTCCTGATTGGCTTCATGCCATGCATAGTATAAAACAATTAAATGTGAAATTGACTCAGTAGACAAATATTAAATGCGTACAAATGTTGGCCCAAATCTCATACAAGTCGGCCTAAACCATTTACATCAAAGTTTGAATTAATCCTGACATGTATGCAAAAACTATTCTGCTCAGCACTAAACATCTCTGTCGCTCGACACTTAATATTCTACTCAGCTCAGCATGATGTAACTAGGCAACCTAAAACTTGCTCGGCAATGTTGTTCGGCCTTGAATGTTTAGCTCGGCCACAGTGATTAACCAACTAAAACTGCCTAAGTAAATGACTAAGTGTGGGTCACTAATCATCAACAAAACTTAGGGATTAACAATGCATTGTCCCACATGCATTGTGAAGTTGTGTATAGTGGCATTTTTATATCAAAATGCTCAGCATATAATGTGAAGTAAAGCCAAGAGGCTTAATGGCGGGTGCACTCAACCAATGGAAGGTTGCGCTCAATAGGGGTAAGTACAAATATGTTTTTGGAACGCGCTCAAGGGAAAATTTTAAAAACTTCAAAACCAATAAAACCACATTAGTGGGGTGAGAAAAACTTCAAGTATTTAAATGGTAAAGCGCTCACAGTGTATTGTGATGAAAGAGACCAAAGGCTCTAGGAGATGCACCCGTGCACAGGAGGTGCATTGAAATGTGTGTCAAGCAGCTGGCGACTTTGATAGAAACAAATTTTTGTGGGGCCCACACAGGTCACAAGTGGGACATGTGGTGGCTTGTCGCTCACTCGTGGTAGAGAAGAGAGATCAAAGGAAATGCCCGCGAGTGTGTGAGATGCTGATATGTGGCAGTTAGTCACACAATCATGAAGCATGAGAAAGGTTAGTCGCGTAGTCGTAGCGGTCTAGCAGGGTTAGCAGTTAGTGTCGCGAGTGTGCGACTTGAACGCTAGTGGCTAGTCATGAAATCGTGAAGGATTAGTGGTGGTTAGCGACATGACTGTGAGTGCGCAAGCATGGTTAGTCGCGCAGTTGCAATGGTCAAGCAGAGAGAATCAGAATATGAAAAGTGGTGCATTATGGTGAAAGCTGGGGACATTCTATGCAGAAAAGAGGAGAAATGAGATAAAGTAATATTTGTGCAACAAAATGCATATTTTAATCAATAGTCCAAACATGCAGATTAAAAAATTTCAACTAAATGTGCACGAGAGGGGAAAATTGATTTAATGTTTTAATGGTCAAATCTTCTCATAAGTGGCAAGTGTAATATACCGTTGGAAAGGGGTCAGGATAAGAATTCTATTTTTGCAATCCTTTTGAGTGCAGAATCAGGTTTGTTAAACAGAGATATTTTACAAAGGCAGTTGAAGAAGAGATCAGATTTTCAGATATTTTTAGGGAAAAAGGATAGGTGCCTATTGAAGAAAGAATCAGGAGTTTCTTCTGATCTATATTTTCTATTTTCTTCCCTTTGTACAGGGTTCCAATTTTGAGGTTCCAATTCTAAAAGTTTTCTTTTCAAGTCTATACAGTTAGTTTTCTCTTAGTTTTAGGTTGCAGATGTAGTATGTTTTGGTAATAAGTTTTCTTTTATGAACAATGGTAGACCAATTAATGCAGGTTAACTATTGTTTTCATAGAGTTGTGTCCATTTCTGTGCATTTAGACTATTTGAATTGACTGTATTCAAGATCTTCAATTCATCTCTGCAAATATTTGTGTGGTTGTGTTGTTTTAGCATTGATCTCTTTCCAGGAACAGGCTAAGTTTCTTTGTCTGAACAACAATGGTCTCAAGTGACTATATTAAGTTTCTTTGTCTGTGTGTTTTAAGAAATCTTATGAACTAGACTCGTAAGGAATTTCTGGTTTGTCATCTAGAAGGTAGATCGTGATATAATTCCTGAGTTTCCTTTAAGGAAGGAGTAAATCTTGTTGGATAATGTTTGAGAATGTCAAGGATATGTGGATCTGATGATCATGTATTTGTGATGAAATTAGTATGTAAGGAATTTTATTAGTTTCAGATGTATTGAGTTGTGAATCTTTGTGAATGTCAATTCAACTTGACTCTATACCCGATGGATTAGGCAGTAGTTTTATACCAGAATTGTAGCAAAATCATTTTAATTAACATTTACCTTTATGTTTTAAGAGCTTTAAATGCTTGTTAGATCTAGTTTGATGGGTCGAAATCCATCCCATGATTCACTAAAAGAAGTGAATCCAATAGGTGCACCCGCCTGAGCCTCTGAGCTCAAAGTGAAGGAGGATTGTTTGATCCTTGTTAATTGGTCTTTTCCTTGATAGAATCAGGAAAAACTGCTAACAGAATGGTGACTCTATGTGAAAAGAACTCAATGGAGCTATAAAGAAGGATCTAGATCTGCCATGTTTCCAGTCAAAGAGAAATAAGAGCAGCAGCTGCAATTTCTTCCCAAGTAATCCTCATTTTTTTATAAGATAGAAAGTTATCTTGAGCAAAAGTGGTTTCCCTATCAAGTGATTTTAGCACTAGTTGAGAGGGAAAAGTGTTGAAAATATATTTGCATACTAATTTTTTGTCAGCTTCATCTCTCATATTGGGTTGTAGTATTCAAATTGACTGAAAATTTTTATCAAGCATTGTTATGGTCAAGTTGAGTGTTGTTATTTTCTTGAGTTGGTATTATAATTGAATGCAAGGTTGTATATGAGTGTTTATGGAAGCACATGGAAATGTATTTTGACTATTTTTAGCCTTGTGTATATTCAAGTGTAACCATGTCTACTAAGTTGTCATATCCATGCAGTAGAAGAGGTTTCAATACTAAGTTGTATGTGGCTATAAATTTCAATGGCATCCCGGGTTACCCAAATCCTATTCCATCAAAAATCAAAAAACAATTGCCTAGATTCAGTGGTGGGAGAGAGGAAAATGTTGAAGAGCATTGTAGAAAGTTCATGGACTTAATTGAGGATTTTGATATTAAATGTGAGGATAGTGTTAACAGGATCTTTATCCAGTCTTTGGTAGATGATGCAAGGTCGTGGTTCTCTTTTTTTCCAAAATGTTCTATATCTTCATGGGAAGAGTTAAGATTGTCTTTCTTGGAGAACTTTGGTAAAAAAGTTAATCCAGTTGCAGTGATAAAAAATTTCATGGAGATAAAAATAAACAATGGTGATTTGGTTCCCCCTTTCAATCTCAGATTTGCAAAAGTATTGGGTCAGATCCCAATGAAGTTCAAACCAAATGATGTTGTTTGTTTGGTTCTTTATTTAGGGGCATTTGGCAAAAATATGAGTTACTTGTTAAGAGATAACCATCCCAGAACTTTTTATCATGCTTTTATGACAACAGTAGATATTGAAAATAATTTAAGGTCTAGAATCATCCCAAGGGGTTTTCCATCTACTAGGAATCATTGTCATAATGTATCAAATTCACTAGATAGGTGTGGATCAAGAAAAAAAGATCAATGCCAAGATATTTTTGTCCTTGCAGATTTTACTAACCATGATTTAAATTGTGGTTCAAAACAAAATGCGGAAAGTAAAGAGGGGGCAGGTCTTTCATCAGATGATGATTTTGAAGCATCAAATGATGAGGTTCTATTAGACTTTGTTGATGTTGATAGTGAGGATATGTATGAGGAATTGGTTGAGGAAGAGGATTCATGGTGCCAGAATGGCCCTGATTTATTTCAAGATAAGTTGATGGCTTGTGTGCAGCCTTCTGAGAGGATGAAGACTTTTCATATATTGGAGATGATTATGAGGATGCTGATTTGTCTAAAACAGAGATGAATTCTTTCATTTCAGCTAACAATAATGATAGTATTATTTTTTTTATTTGTATGCTTGCATCTTGTGACTTGTCATGCAAATTTTTTGATCCTAAGAGGCATGGAATTTTTTATGAGTTAGAGTATGAGCCTGCGGTAGCTCTAAATTCTCTTGAACAACATAGTTTTTCTATGTGTAAGTTTCCATCCTTAGACAAATTTATGCTAACTTGTCAAATGGATGTGGTTTCTATTCATGATGGTTCCATAAATAATCTTGCTAATATAGAGGATGGTCTCAGTCATAAATCTGAAATTACGGATGCTTTAGACCATGAAAATGAATATGAAATTGTTGTTGGTGGGTCAATTTTAGATTTGTGTGAACCAACTTATGAGAGTTTTTAGGAAAGTATCTCCCATGATATGGAGACTAAATCTGATTTTATATTCAAACCAGTAATGGATCTCAGCTTGTTTGATGTGGACATCAATAATTGTGATATTGTTAATGATATGAAATCAATGTTTCATCAAGAGGAAACTACTCATGCTAATAATATTTCCTATAATAGTGATTTATATCAAGGAGATGTGTGCCAAGATGAGAATATGTATAATGAACTACTTGCTTATTTATTGAAACCACATTTTGAAATATTTTATGTGAAGCTGAGAGAGGTTTCAGATTTTACACCAGATTATTTGCTTCAGCCAGAGGTATGTTCATTTTTTCAAGAATGGGATGTAGAAAGTGTTGATGCATTGTTTTTTAAAGATATTGAAATAAATCAGCAAGGACATATCAGCTATCCGGTAGAAAGTGAGTCTTTTCTTTTTCTAGTTCAGCATGTTGATGTTTCTCGGGATTAACTAAATCTGAAGCCACAAGTTGTGGCTCAACATTATTCGCTTGAGTGATTGTGTGATATACATAGGATCAAATTTGAAAATTTTCCCTTTGAAATCCAAGCATTTGTTGAAGTAAGTCAGCATATTTCTAGCTATGTGATGGATTTGGAATATTTTTCTCCTCGGACGGTAAAAAATTGTAAAGAATATGGTAACTTTATGTTACATGATGATCATTATTTTTAGTATTTTAGTGATTTCCAAGCATTTAATGATAGTGAAGGTGTTGATTGTTTTTTATATAATGTGCTGAAAGTTTGTGGCAATGTGATAGAGATACTCCAAGGTGTGCTTGCACAATCCCCTTATCTAGAACTCTACTTGTCCTAGCCTTCCCTAGATCCTAAGCTCACTTTTAGGACCTTAATATTATTTTATCTTCTTTCCTAAGACTATCCTAACTCAACTCCAAGAGTTAGTCTCTTTGTGCTTCAACTTGAAGGATCACTAACATTAAGGTTACCTTCACTCTTCACTCTTTCATGGATAACTCCAAGTGAAAAATATTCACAAAATCTTCACTAGCGCTGCAGGGGGTGTATCCATCATAGAAAAAATCATTTGACATCCATATGACTCCATTGGAATGGGACATCAAAACTTAATCAATCGAGTTCAAGACTGACTATGCTTTTGGTCCTAATAGGCCTAATTGGTCTACTAGCCCTAAACGGGATGTTTTTCCCACTTAACTCCAAAAACTGACAAAGGACTTCAAAAAAAAAATTCACATTAAGATACCCTTTATCAAGACCTTTAAGATTTTGTAGGTATTTGGTACCTAGGTTTTCTATATAGTGGCTTCCTGCAATGTAGGCTTAATAGGGCTAATTGAGCTAGAAATGTGCAGTCCTCTAATTTCTCCTCAAAAATGTATCAAGATGGATTTTCCAATGCTCACTCTTCTTAATAGGTGTCTATATGACCTCTTTCCATATGAAACTACCCTTTTTTCACTCCCTCAATCATTACCCTGCAATCATGCATTGTTAGTTCATGCCAAAACTCTAACCGAACACACAGTGTTATCCTAGGGCATGACCTTAAAAATAGAAAACTCACTCCTCTAGACTCCTACTTGTATATATACACTATAAAGAGGCTCCCCTACCATATTCATTTAGACCTAGATGATTTCCAAAGTTGGATTCTATGGGGGAGCCATAAAACTAAAACCACACTGTCTACTCCAGCAACTATACAGTCTACAAAACAATTTACTAAAGCTAAACAAATGAACTCAAAACTACTACACTACTCAACAAAAATTACTTAGAATTGTCTCTAATACATGGAAGAAACACTAACTCTTGCAACTCGATCCTTACAATCACTCTTAAACACAATGCAACTTAACTGTTACTGAAAACTAGAACACAGAGCTTTCATTCACGTCCCAAATTACACTTCTTCACACAATGCCTCGGGAAATGGGATCTATTTTTCCTTAACATGCCATGCCAATGATTCTAGGCCATTATGGAAACTACCCATCATGTTTCCTTGGAAGGAAACCATTTTTTCCATTTGTTTTCATGCAACATTAAAAGTTGCTAAAATATTGTCAAGCAACTTTATGACAACTTTTACAACTTTTTGCATAGTTATATCTAAGGGTCTCTATTCAACCTAGAATGGTGTGGAAAGAATATAGGAACCATTTTAGGTACTATCCTACCCTTTCCTAAGTATTAAAGGCTTTTAGACAGTTTTAAACCCATTTTCCCATCTTAGGCCTAATCTAGCACTATCAACTAGGAAAACAATAAACATCTAGGTAGGATTGAGCCTAGTCTAATCCACCTAGGAACACACTTTGCAAGACCTTCTAAGGTCAAATAAAAACCTAATGACTTGGCTAGGTTCATTGTGTGCTAAAATTTTGACACACTTCTATGAGTCATTATATCCAAGATTGCTCAAGAATGAGGTCTCAAATGGCGACTCATAGCTCCCTATTCATGGAGTGCAAGGATTTGTGATGAAGGCCCTCAGTTTAGACCTAGTTTATGCCCATACAAGTACACCATGAAATGAGAGATTCAAAGAGGAAGAGAAATAATTCTAGTCACCATGATCATCAAATATGCATTGAAAATGAAAATGGAAACTATTCTATATGATAACGGTGCATGAAAGGAAATATGCAAACTAATCTATGAAGGAAATATGGAAGATTAATCTATTGAAAGGAAATATGAATCTAAACTAACATGAATCTACTCTAAATGGATTGTCATGGATGCATGCGAGAAGAAGACAAGAAGAAGAGAAGTTGCATGGTTCAAGCTCAAATGCTCAAACTCTCCTCAAAAATTGCTCCCTAAACCTGGAGCATAACAATAACATGAAAACTTGATATATTGATATCTAAAATGAGAAGGAGAGGGATCCTTATAAAGGAATAGTGTGCAGAGGAATGCATCCTCAAGAGAAATGTGGGATAAATCCCTAAAAAAGGCAAGTAAGAGGAGAAAAGCCCACCACTTAGGAATATGTGTGGAGAAAAAAGAGTTTTATTTATTTTTTATTTGATTTATTTCCTTTTTTTCATCAAAAAGAGGGCTTTAAGTGGGGATTTTAATTATTTAACTAGAAGAGGGATTTTTCTTTTAATTAAATAAGATTATTTAATTTAAAAAAAAAGAGAGATTTTAATTAAATAAGATAAGATTATTTAATTAAAAGAGAGATTTTCTTTTAATTAAATAAGATTATTTTATTTAATAAAAATGGATTTTCTTTTAATTAAATAAGATCATTTTATTTAATTAAAAGGGGTATTTTCTTTTAATTAAATAAGATTATTGATGAAATGATCAAACCTTAGGAAATATTGAAATAATTGAATTAATTACGATTTGATCAAGAAAATTGCTTTGAATTGAAAATGTTGCAAGGCATTGATTCAGAAATTTAATAAATTGATTTTGTCATTTGATAAATTGAAGAATGGGGGCCCATAGTCTAGGCGACCATTTTAGGGTGCATACATTTGTCCCTCTTTGACTAATGTGTGATCTTTATGGGAACACATGTAGTTAAAGAATGCAGTTGAAGTGTGAGATTGATTTGGGATCACAAAACAACCCAGACGTGTGATCAACGGACGGGAACACATCAGGACAAAGATAAGCTATTTGAAAAAGACAAGGTGAACACCTTTGTAAATAGGTAATTGACATGTCCAAGATAAGAATCTCAAGCAAGGTTGCCCCAAGCGAAGCAATTGATAGGATTGATAAAGTTGAATCAAGGATTGAAGTTTGATAGAAACTGCCCCCTCGTGATCGAAATCGAAATGAGATAGAGGAGAAAAAGAAAAATGATAAGTTTGATCAAATCAAACTAAAGATACGGTTCTTGATGTAAGATGAAAGATATAAGGATCAAAGAACCAAGGTAGATCATCAAGCATGAAAGATTATGCCCCAAGGTTGAACTAGAAGAAAAGAAGTGGGGTGAAAGCGAATGGAAGATAGAAGATTGGAAGAGGTGGAAAGAAATGGAGAGAAGAAAGAGAATTTTCCTTAAGAAAGAGAATGCCCCAAAATAATCAACTGTTTAAGATAGACAATCTCGATTGAGATCAAGAAAGAAGATAAGGAAATGGAGATCAAAACATGACCACAGTTGATTAAAAGTCCACATGCAAGATGAAGGTGTAAGGTAAGAAATGGGGGTGTTTGAAAAGATCTACCTTACTAAATGTAAATGGGAGGATTGAAATAGAGATATGTTTACCAAGAATGTATGATGTGTTAAGGAAGAAGCGTTTGATAGATTATTGATTATCTTGAAATGTAATGTTTGAAATAGGAAATTTGTAAATTGTCCTTTGACTCACCTAGATTATATTAACCTTAATTGAATTGCATTGATTGATTGTATATTGTGATTAGGGAGAAAATAAGATGTTCCTCTTTTATTCACAAATGCATAAATGGAAGATCCAAATTGATCCACCCCAAGGAAGGGCAAATGCACAAATGAATCAACTATTTGGAAGAGAGAATAACAAGAGAGATACCTTAAATTCTGTTAATTATATGTATAAAAATGATGTATGGCAGTAATTGAAGAGGTAGGAGAAATGCACTAACCTTGAAATATTGTAGATCAAAAATTGTTGTTTTCTGAGGTCTGTAGACTGTTTCTATAAAAACTAACAGTTGATCCCGAACTGAAATGCAAAGACGAACAAAACCAAGAAATATTTTTCCATTCTGATGTTGTCTTATGAAAAAGGTCGACCTTGACCCACAAATGTCAACCCTAACCCAATAATGTCGACCCTGACCTACACAGGTCTGACAGAAATTATGTTAGCGTCATCCGAAAGAAAGCTGAAAAGGGTATCCAGATCTGGTCTCAAATCTACAATCCTAAACCTGTACCTGCAAGAAAAAGAGGATTGTTTATTATGGGAGAGGGGTTTGCCTTAGTCAAACCCCAATTTAGGAATTAATCTTTAAATCAATAAAGTATAGAATGCTAGCAAGTAGTAGAATTGAATCTAACAATGAAGCTATGATATTCAATAGATATGCAATTGCAATTCAACTGTAAGAAAATATGTAAGTATGAAAGCATAGGCTTTAGAAACCATAAACCTTCATGATGGTATGCTTGAAATCCACTTTGAAGAGATTATGAGAGAGTCTTGAGGATGCACAAAGGATTTAGAAGGAAGATCACACCACCATGATGGCTAGATCTAGGGTTTGAATGATGAATCTTGAATGTTTGCACCTAATCCCTTCAAAGGCTTGAAAGCTTGAATCATTGATCTTCAATGGAGAACTTGAATGCTTGAGAGGAATATTTGAACACCTTGAAATCTTGGAAATGGATGCTTGAACCTTTTTCTTCTTGATTAGAGCTTTTTCTCACTTAGAAGACTTAGAGGAAATGAGAGAGAAATGCTTCCTTTTATATGAAATTAGGGCACAATCATCTAAGGAGGCCTACATAGAAGGATTAAATTCTCATTAAGGCCTTTACCCCTAGGAGAGGACCTATATTAAATATAATTTAGGAATCAATGCTTTGGAACCCGAAACAGCCAACCCGGAAGCGGGAAAATTGAATTTTTGATGACCCCCGGCAGTCGACAAGCTTCCTGATTTGAAAGGGGGACCCAGGTCAGGGTCAAGGTCGACCCTGACCTAGGTCAAGTTCAAGGTCGACCTTGACCCAAGGGGCTAGAACCCCTAGAAAATATGCCAGGTGGGGTAGGAGGTGCCTGGAGAGGCTCAATCAGGGTCTTGAACCAGCACATAAGCATGAGATGATGCAAAAATGGGAGGATGATATGATGGAGGTCAAAAATGTCCCCTAAGGAGGGCTAAACACTCTTAACCTGGAAGTGCTTCCATTTTAAGATGATACAAAAGGAAAAACCCTCTCAAACTCATAATGCAGCCTAAAAATGCAAATTAACATGAAGTCTAACAATGCAAGCTACATGAAAATGCAAAGGTGTACTTGCAATAGAGAAACTATAACATAGGATTTTGT
>MU227577.1:2648880-2659728 GCA_018584345.1 Thuja plicata | reverse complement strand
CATCACTACATCTAACTAGATTGCACAAGTAAGTATGGAACTGCATTATCACAAGTTCTATTATGCATCAGTTCCATTACACATAGTTCATATTGTTATATAGGCATGAATAAAGATGCAATATATTTACTTGATAATCTACTATAAAGCAACCATCAGTTATTGGGCACAATCTACATCGGTGAACAAATACAGAAAATACATGCAATACTTATCGGAATGTATCGGTCATTACACAAGTTGTGTGTAACCTGACGAGCATCGGTATACACTGAATCTACAAAAGTTATTGTCACAATATCACCGACGATCATCGGTGAAGTCTCCAACACCGCTAAGCTACCCTGACACTTTGCAAAGACACCGGAGAAGTTATGAATGTATTTACCAATGGAGGTAGTCTTCATAAACCGACGAAGTTGGTATGCATTAATGACAACTTAGGGCACCAAAAAGGTATAAAAGCCCAATGGGTAAGCTCTTTTTTGCACCCCCAATTTTTGAGAAGAGCAGAGCGATTTTGAGCAATTTGAGAAGTGACCCATTAGAAGTCATTCACTGAGCATACAAATTCAAAGGAGATCACATACATTCAGTAAGTTCATTCACTCATCGATAAGCATTGTTTTAATTTACAGAAGAGCCCTAAAATCTCAAAAATGATGGCATCAACATCTAGTGTAGAGAAACTTAAGGACAACAAGAAGAAACCATTTAACCTTGTTAAAAGAGGGGCATGTGCTGAACCAAAATATAAATTACATCCTGAGATAGCCTCTCAACCAGATGATTCTAGAGCATTCTCCCAAATCCCAGCTAGGTTTTTATTGGTCGAGGATGTTAGGTCCTATATACACTGCAAGATCTCAGAGATAGGAGATCTAGACCTAGACAACGCCTATAAGGCACTTTGTGATGATGGTGGCAAGCTCAAAGAAGAGCATAAACACTTAAAAGTGAAAGGTCTGACAAATGCACTTCATTTCCCGAAGGTTTTTAAAATAGAGTGGATTAAGATTGTTCTAAGCAGAGTACATAACAATGCTTTGTGGTTGAACAAGCCAAAGGCTATAACAAAAGATGTTATACACGCAATGATAGGCTATCCAACAACCAACAAACCTCAGGCTCACAAACATCCTTCTATTGTAGAAGTGGAAAGGTTAACCAGTGCTAAATCAGATAAGAGGGCAATGAAGGTAAACACTATCACCGATGTAGAGCTAAAATTTGGTGCTTGCGTAGTTGGATATAAGATATTTCAAGTTAGCAGACTGAACAGTATCTCTAGCACAGCAATGAGAAGAGCCTACAAAATCATCAAACTAGGGAAGAAGATGGATCTAGCAGAGATCCTATTGCATCAATTTGAGGAGAACATGTGCACCATAAGGTCTTCACGGACAAACACATGTAAGTTCGGTTCCCTCATATTATGTATATTCTTCTACTTCGAAGAGTACTTTCCTTCAATTGGAAAAGTAATATGGGACACTAGCAGACCCATTACCGTGTAGATTAATGAATACATTGAAACACTAGGCACAGATTTTGACAATGTAATGCATGAGTACTTTAAGGCAATTAAGAATATGCTACAAGCAAGGAATATAATTCCTGAAAGTCTAATTGAGGAATACAAAGATGAAATTTGTTTTATGGTGGATACTGACTTCACCTACATTCAAGCAGTAGTCCTAAGGAAATCTTGGCTAGAAAAACTTGATTATGAGATCAAGACTGGGTTAGCAAAAGAATCAATAAAGACATTATTGAATGAACCCATTGACAACAAACAAATGAGGTTTGGCACTTATGAAGAAGCCAAACAAAAAATTAAGTCAACACTTGTTGTCAAGAAGGCTGTAAAGCATTCTAAGAGGATGGTGAAAAACATAAAGAAGAACTTGAACATATTCTCTAATGGAGAAGAGGAAGAACATGGTAAGGAGGAAGAACAGAGTAAGGAGGAAGACACCGAGGAATAGCTTCCCATTAGTAAAATAGCAGAGCAACAAGAATCAGAGGAAGAGAAATATGATTCACCACCTCCTCCTCCAACCAAAAAGTCTAGAATAAGAAGCCAAACAGCCAAGGATACTAGTCCTTCACCTATGGTAAAAGGCAAGGTGTACAAGAGGAAACCTGCACCTACAAAGGTTAAACCACCACCTAGCGCACCTACAAAGAGGAGAAAGTATGTTCAAACAGATGAAGAATTAGAAGATACAGCGATGGATGAACCCGATGCTGTCAGACTAGAAAAGGAAAAGGCAAAAGTTTCATCACCATCTGAAGACATTGATTACATATGTAAGTACATTTTTGAAACTGCATCTGTTGGACATCCAAAAATCAGAAAATGGTTAAGATGGGATACAATAGAAAAAAATAAGATTGAAGATGCACTTATTGCTTAAATGTGCAGACATTATTATGTCCCACTACACTTCAAAAAACAAGATGTTCCACAAGAAATTTTGGATAAGATATCCTCTAGATTCACTTTTGCACTTCATGAGGAGAAGAGGATAAGAGAAAGAGTGCTAGTCTCTCTTATGCCTCCTGAATCAACAAGAGAGGAAATCAATGAAGTCATGAAGAAATATACAAAGAAATTCTCACCTAAACTAAGAGCTTAAAAATTTCTTCAAGAGAAACTTATAGAGCTGGAAGAAGACACTCACAAAATGTGGAGTGGTATACTAAAACCTACAGAGAAAAATAGTCCTACAAAGGAACCTATCAACACAAAAAGTCACTCAATAGTTGAGTTGGAAAATGAAGAAGTATAGATCATAGGTCAGAAACAAACAGATGTTATAGATGAAGATTGGTCAAAAGATGACCAACATGATCAAGTACTGGATACCCCCATCCACATTAACTTGGAGGATGAAGAAGTTTCCAAAGAGGAACTCACAATTAAAGGTAACTTAGATATAGATATGAATGATGAATCATGGTTAGACAACATTGTCAACACCATTACAGGAAAAGACCTTGTAGCTAATATGCAAAAAGATGAAGATATCACTGCTACAAGGGTTAGTACCGACAAACAGGACAAAGCTATTGACATTGCAACTGTCAATACGCCTACAAATATGATTATATTGATAGATGCTATTGATATACAGTCCAGCCAGGACAAATCATCGAAGAAAAATGATGATATACCCAAGGATATGGGTACAGATGAAAATCATGGTGCATCCAATACTCCAAAGGATACTGACATAGAAATGAAGGATGACACCGATGAGCAGAAAGATACATCAAAGGAACAACACCAAGAGGCAGAGAAAACTACAGAGGATACCTCAAAGAAGATTGTAGAGCAAGAAAAGGATGAGAATGTAAAGAGAAATGGGGAATTAAAACAAAAGGAAGACTCATCTATTGAAACACCCAAGGAACATGAGGAGACATCTTCACAAAACCGGCCGGTGATTACAGAACAGGTACAAAAGGATACCTCAACCTCTATGCACTCACCAACAAAATCTACACAATCACAAGCCTTGCAAATGGTATTACATCAATTTGCCACTGCAGACCAGCCAAAGAACAAGAAGAAGAAAATAGTAAAGAAGGACATATTGGCTATAACAATTGATGAAATCATTGAAGTTCCAAACTAGGACATTACCACTTTGGATAGTGACAAACTTCAAGAGTTTGGAGTGCTTTGTCAAAGGAAAGCCATACAAAAGAAAATGATCAAAGAGCACAGAGAAAACATGGCACTTGAAAAGGCTAAGGATATACTCCAACAACTATTTCTTGAAGTGAAAATTGATGAAAATACTTCAATTAAGGAACAGATTGTTGTTCTTACCGACGCTATCATAGAACAAGGGATAGAGGAAGATCAAGCTATGGAAGAGCAAGCAGAGAAGAAATATCAATTCAAGTTAATTGATAAGATAAGCCAAGAAGTGGTAGTGAACAAGGTCAAGCTCTCCGAACTTAGTGATGAGCTGGAGCCAATGATTGCTGAATCAATAACCTTAGTTCAGAAAATGTGCACACTTGACAAATTTGCAAAGGAGAATAGTGACAATCTTGCAGAAATTGATGCAAATGTCACTAAGAGTACACAAAGCCTAACCTCACATGCCGACAGCATAAAGGCACATCATGACATAGTCATTGAGGCAAACAGGCTAAGGTAGGAAATATGGGATGCTGAGACCCAATTCAAAGGTGAGATCACAGAACTCCAAGCTCACATCTTACCAAATCTCACAATACTTCAGCAACATATTTCAGAAGCTAGAAATCTTATAGCAACCTTGGAGATGTCTGTAGTAGACAGCATCTATGATATTCATGTAAAAATTTCACTAGAGCACATGGCTCTAGAAATGCTGAAAGAAAAATGAGAGAAGATGATGGAGGAAGTTGAGTCCTCACATTCCCACCTTTTTGAAAAGTTGTAAGTACCTTTGTCCTTAGAATCAAAAAAGGAGGAAAGGCAATGTATATAGCTATATACAATACAATTATCTGGACAATTCATATATGAAAAAAAGAAACAAAAAGATAAAGGATATGTATATATATACTTACACTTACCGGCACATACATAGGGGGAGTCATTCAAATGACTAAGGCAGAAGTATACATAGGTGTACATACTAATATACTAAGTATGTTGCACATATCATGTTTTTTATAATAATGTCAAAGGGGGAGATTGATGACATTATTTTTCCATTAGTATACTCAGAGAAAAACACAGAAAGCAAGCATCACCGGCGAACCACAAACAATACCGATAAAATGCAAGCATACCCGATAGGACAAAGAATTTTGAGAAAAATGCTAAGTATAAATGTGACAAGCATCACCAGCAAACACAAGCATTACCGGTGACACAGTTTCCAGAATCAACTCGAAAGCAACAGTCAAGAATACCTGACGAAATTTTTAGAGAAAGGAACACCAACGGCCAAGAACACCGACCGTCAGAATCGACAGTCAGAAAAGCCGCAAATTATGGATTTGATTTATACACGGCGGATAAGACAAAGTTATTCTATTTTGTAGAATTGTATCTTTTGTTTTTTATGGTCATGAAAGCTTTATGTAAATGCTTTAAAGCATCTTAACGGATCTAAAGCATATCTAACTACAGATCAAGATCAAGTTGTATATCTTGAATCTAGAGTTAACCCGCGAATGCATGAATCAAGAATTGAACCTAAACTAGTATAAATAGATGTTCATACTCAATTGTGAGTATATGAATTATTTATAATTGATAGCCACGAAGATCATCTAAGGAGCAGAAGGTAGAATTCATGCAAAGAGCAGAAACAGAGTATATCAGTTATCAAGAACACACAGAGGCTACCGACGAGCAGATAAAGGTAATACTCAATCATGGAAGGATGATCAATAGTATTTTTGGAGCTTTAGAGGATCTATTTATCAACAATTTAAGATTTCATTTATCATCAGATCAAGGACCTATGTAGTTGTATTATAACAAGTGCATCACATCTAAAATCCTTTTGTAGAAGGTGGACTTAACCATCCTTTGTAAATCTCTTAACAGAGTGCACACTTAACAGTGTTGTTGAAAGCTTAAAATGAAGTAGATCTTAATAGGTCTGTACTATAATACTCCTAATAGGGTAGGTCATCAGAAGTGACCAATTTGTAAGCCTTAACTGGCTCTTCTTATCTACAGATAGTGAAGTTTGTGGGTAACAATCCCCACCGCAGTTTTTACTTCCTTAACAGGAGTTTTCTGTGATATCATATCTTGTGTCATGTGTTATCTAATTTTGTGAATGTTTCTATTATTGTTACATATCAAAATAATGTATGATATGATTTCATATGCATAAAGAAAGATGAACTGATAGATAAGTTAAATTACAAACTGATGACTAAGGGTTAATGGGCTAACCAAGAAAAGTTTTAGAGGTACTGATTCACCCCTCCCCTCTCAGTACATCATCTCAATTCAATTCCAACATTTCTTTCTTAGGCTTATCTTGGTATCTCGGCTTTTTCTCTTGTTGATTAGATGCATTGAGTTCATGGCTTGAACAACACTAGACAAGTGGAGCATAGTTTGATCTTTGGGTTGGGAGGAGTCCACAACTCCATCATTGACCACTTGTTTGTTCCTATTCTAGTGTGAGTTCTTCCCTTTATCCTTGTTAGAGTTTTTATTTTGACCATTTTTGTTGTTGTTTCCATGTTTGGTCAAAATTCCTTGTTCTTTCAAAACATCCTCAATCCTACATGCAGTTTCGACCATGGTGTCAAAGAAATCAAAAACCATCTTCCTAACTTCATACCGCATTTCAGGAACCAAGTTGTTAACAAGGATGTCAATCTTTTCATTTTTAGGAATGGTTCTAGAGTAGCGAGAGCATTGTCATCTCCACCTTTTCAATAAAGTGCCAAAGGATTCCCCTTGATTTTTCTTTAAATTGCATAAGTCCAACACTGTGATAGATCTTGACAGGTTGTATGCAAAGTGTTGAACAAATCTATGGACAAGCTCTTTGAAAGTCTTGGCGGGAGGAGTTATGTTGGTGAACCATTCCATTTCTTGACCTTTAAGACTCCTTGGGAACAACCTCATAAGGTATGATTCATCTTGATGGAACTCAAAACTTGTGGTATAAAATTGTCGCACGTGATCATGTGGATCTCAATTCCCATCATACTTGTCATATTGAGGGATCTTAACCTTTCTAGGGAAGTCTTTCATGTTAACACTTTTGTCAAAAGGATTAGGAAAAATTGAATCAAGTGAGAATGAATTCTTGGTTGTTAACATTTTTCAATCATGCTCTTAAGTTGTTTGATCTCCTCTTCTTGAGATGGACCTTGCTTCTTAATCTTCTTGTCCACATCAAAGTTGTAGGGGACTTTAGCACCCTTGTTGATTAAACTCTCTAGGAATTTGTCTTTGTTTTTTCTCTAAATATTTCTCCACATACTATTGGAAGAGTGGTTCTTGTTGCATTTTCATGAATTCTTGGGAGCTGAGGTCAAAACTTGAACTACTACCCCCATATTGTGAACCATGATGAGCACGTTGTGAAGGTTGTTTTGAGTTCCTAGGAGGTGTTCATCTCCTATAATGATCATGTCTTGAATCCCTTATTCCTCTAGGGCTAGGAGATCATGATGGTGTCCTTGAACATTCTCCACTTCATGGAGTATCAAGAGGAGTGGATGGAGGAGAGTTATTTCCACCACTAACATGCATGTTATTAAATTTGTCATTAAGTTGCTGAGCCAAGAGTCTATCTTGCTCCTCTTGGAGGGATTTCTTTTCTATTTCCAACAAGGTTCATCTCTCCAACTCTAGGAGTCTAAATTTCTATTCCTTTTCATCTTTTTCATCTAGGAAGTCTTTCTTTTCACACTCAATACTCTTAATCCTTTCACTCGTGTATCTTGAAGATGTTTTGAGCGGTGAACTTGGTCTTGAATGTCAAAACAAATATTTGATGTATGTTGCATTTACGCGAGTGTCATAAAGTTAATCATCTTGATTTTCATGTTGTGATTGCTCATATTCATAGGCTTGCCTCTTACCTCTCTCATCTCTTTGGTGTGCATCTAGATATCTAGTTGACATCAGGGGTGAATTTGGTCGACTGTCATGAGAGGAACCGCCAAACAAAATGGTGTCTCTATATTTTGCAAATATGTCATCAAGGCATTTATCCATGTCTTCCCTCTCTCATCGATTCATTGTGTAACTCATATCCATATCCAAGTGAGAAGATGCTAAGGGTGTACCCAACTCACTAAAGTGACTCTTGGAATCATACCAAACTCCTGAGTTGTTCCTAGGTGATTGATCAAATATGGGTTCTTTTCCCTTACATTTTTGGTGAGTTTGAACTAAGGGTAATTGGTTAAAGACTATTTGAGGTCATTTTCCTTGATCTAATTGATATCTTGTTGTAACTGGCATGAAAGAAAAGGTACTAACTGATAGGATGACCCTAAGAAATGTTGGTACCAAACTAGGATAGTAAAGGCATTCACTTGTCCAAAAGAGAAATGATAAGATAGAATTTTGCAAGGGGTGTAAACTAACACTGCCACAGAGGTGCCCAATGAACGGTTGAATACCCTAACACATATGGATCAGGAGGATGATTTACCCAAGTTATATTGATTGAATTTGAATTTGTATGAAAGTGAATGGACAAGAGATTACCAAAACTCTCCAAGTGTGTTATAAGAGAATCTAAAGGTTTATCTTCTCAACAAGGACAGTTTCTAGCTCACCAATTCCAAGCAAGGTCACTTGTGAAATTAAATATTACTAGTTCAAGAGGTAAAAATGTAAGAATCCAAAGTGTAAACAAGCTTCTAACAATGGGGTAAGTGACCTAATCTGATCCAGATCAACCAAGGAAGACTGAAAATGACAGTATAGCAAATTGGGAAAGTTGACAGTTTGACACTTAAGAATGTAGATTTGTTGATCGTTTTGATGTTTGTCTTGATGTTTGATGTGTGTTTTGATGTTTCACTCATGCAAGACACATCAAGAAGATTGTTTGTTGTAAATAGAATAGTCACTCCACAACCTAGGTAAGCCAGGGTAATATTTGTTGAATTCCCACTTGAACCGAAGATTAGCCATGTCTACTCATAGCGGACAACTTAGAAGCTTGGAGGCATGGGATCCTCCTTATAGTGCACTCACTTCTCAGGCACACCAAGTTTCGAATCGCAAGGGAATCACTTCCCAAAGGACCATTTTCTCTACAAAGAGTCATGAAAATGTGGGACATCTTAGTCGGTCTCTGACCTTTCGCACCAATAGATAGAGGTTTTTTGGTCACTAAAACAAAGTTTGTAGTCAAGGCATCTATTTAGGTGGTTGTGATCAAGTCATTTTCCCAATTAAGGGGGCTCTCCCAATCCTTTCAAAGCAAGGTTTTCCCATTAACATTGTAGGGACTTTAACGCATCTCTAGGGTACTAGAGGAGATTTTGGTTGCCATAACAAATTCACACCTGTCCACTGTGAGACTAATCACAATGGCAGTTTTTATATACCATCTTGGAAGGGCTTGACTTTATCCTGTTACCGGTTGGGCAATCCACTCTCACTGGTTCTATTAAAGCAATTCAGAGGTAGCCACACTGGAAGAATTATATGAGTTTCTCTTGCACCCAAGATCCACAAAGGCAAGGGGAGAGGATATGTTCATATAATTCTTAGGATTGCAATCTAAAAGACACTTCAAACACATAAGAAAATGACAATAATGCTTGTGGATTTTTTATCATCCCAAGAGGGCGAGAGCATAGTTTCCTAACATCTTTTTCATTCCTAAAATACCAAAATAGAAGTTCATTTTAGAAGTCTTGCATGTGGGTTCCTATTGTAATAAAATAAAATAAAATACAAGCATAATGTTAGAATGGTATCGATCAAGGAAAATTGCAAGACGATTCATTAGTAGTATTTTTTTTAGTCTTCTTTTTAACGTCCTGCAAACCACATGTTAAGTTGTTTCAGAAATAAAAATCAGAAAAACAAAGCAAACAGCAAAAGAAAATAAGATATGCAATGTATACTCAACTTATGCAAACCCTAGGGTTAGATATGAAAATAAATTGTTAGGAACAATAATAACCAGCAAAAAATTTAAATGACAACTCATATCATGCATTGAACCATGTGAAAAATAAGTGCAAGCTAATCATTAAATGCCCTTTTTTTTTAATTTTGATTTTTTTGACCTAGTCAACAAGATTGGACCTATATGACATGAATTCAGATCCCAAACCATAAATGCAGAAAAGAGACCCCTATTAAAAAATAGAGAGCAATTTTGGGCCCTTATCACTGTTTTCGCTCTATCTGGAGCATACGTAGGCCTTTTTTGGACTTCGTTATATCATCAAAAATCTCTTTCCGACTATCGTGATTTTGTTTTTTGGTTCTGTCATTTCAACAGCATTTTCTACTATTGAAGTCTGATGTTCAGTTTTGCCTTCCGGGAGTCATATCTGGCTCATCCGGACTCCATTTTTGGCAAACCAGATATCGTCAGAAAGCTGGTTCAGTGAACTATTCAGTTGCAGGGGTCTTTTTTCTATATTTTGCTCCAGGTTTTCTCTCCTTTGAGTTTGGAAGTTTATGCACTCTGGTGGATTGCTTGGGTTTACAGGTCCTAGGATCTCTTCTACTGTACTTCTGGTTCACTCTTCTTTCTGACTTCTGAGCTTGTATTCTCCTTCTGATGCATCCTTTTTCTGTAAACGCACTGAGATAAAGTGCCTACTTTTGTATATTTGGGATCTTGTACACCTTGTATGGTTGTTGTACTCGCACTCTATTATAAAGTGTCATGGGGGGTTATGATTCTTTTGCCATTTTAGGCGCATCCACCTTTGTCAAGTGAGCGTACCTTCCACGACATTAGCCCATGCTGTGTGTCGATGACACCACCCTTTATCCTGTGTCTGTACTTCTATTGCACTGTTGGTGTTCCTGGTTCTTCTTCTGCAGACGTTTTTGGCATTGCATTTCAGTGTTCCTGTCACCTCTCCCGTTCAGCATTATGGGGGGGTTCACCTGTTGGCTCTATTGCTTCCTGGTTCGATTGATCAGCTCTTCAGACTTTATCTTCTCTACCTGGTCATGCACTTCAGTGGGGGTTCTAGCAGTTTCTCCTGACAGATTTTACAGTTCCTTGCTTCGGAGATGTTTCTTGCTCATTCTTGTTCCTTTCTCTGGGACATCTTTTCCCTAGATTGAAGGCTTAGTTTCCTTCATCTAGTTTATTTCTTGTTTTGGGTACCTGATCAGGCCTTGTTGCTGGGACCCATCTTTCC
>MU227577.1:2579979-2616599 GCA_018584345.1 Thuja plicata | reverse complement strand
TAGTCCTAACCCACCTCCTAATGTTGTCACATTCCATTAGGGAATGCTTAACAACTCAACCCACTTGAGAAAGTCCACTTTCTCAAGCTTGACTTCCTTAAGGTCCACTTTCTCAAGCCATCCTCTTGCACTCTACCTTGCTTCTTTAAGGCTTTCATTAATGCCTTAAGCCTATGTCTCTCCCATGCCTTATTAATGCCTTGGGCATAATGGCTCTTACATCTTCATTAATGAGCCCCTTCACTCATTAATTCATCTTGTCCCCCCTCTCTCTCTCTCATTCTTCTATAAATAGAAGCCATTTTTGAGAGGAAATAAGCTTTCACATTGGATCAAAATTACATTGTTATGCTGTTGAATTAACATTAGAATCATTTTTCATCTTTCATTTTATGCTTTTGCATTGTTTTCATTTCAACTTTTAGAGCTAGATTGCATGCTTTATCATCTTTTAGCTTGTTTTAATCTAAAATCCTTCATGCTAGGTTGTATTCGTCACTGATTTATAGCATATTTTGAGGGCTGATATGTTACTAATTACACTCCTCCTAGTTAGCAGGCAATAGGTTAATATTAGTGGTTTTGAACGTTTTATCTAACCTTTCAAGCTAATGCAATGACTTATTGAGTGTTTGTGTCTTTTTCATCAGGTACCCATTTACACACACAAGAAGATGACAACAATGTTTCAGGATTTTTTATCATCCCAAAAGGGCGAGAGCATAGTTTCCTGACATTATTTCCATCCCTAAAACATCAGATATAAGTTCATTTTAAAAAGTCTTTCATATGCGTTCCTATTTTAATAAAACAAAATAAAATGCAAACACAATGTTTAGCGTTCTATCGATCAAGGCAACCTGCAAGATGATTTGTTAGTAGTCTGTGTTTTTAATCTTCTTTTTAAATGTCCTGCAAACCATTGTTAGGTTGTAATCAACAAGATAATTCAGAGAAAAATAAAAGCCCAAAACTTGTCAGCGTTAAAAAAATCAAAAAATCATAAATATAATTACATATTCAGAAAGTAGATAAAATTTTATGCACTTTCAAAAAAAATTCCACTAAAAAATGTTACCGTATGAGCCCATACGAGGCTTTGGAAGTTGTAAAATAGAGGATTAGACAGGTACAGTGATGAAAACCTACAATTTCTGATACATATGTGACTCAAATCTAAAAAATAAGAGCAACCCAGAAATCTTCAGACAATTCTACCCAAAATCAAAAACAATTGCACTCCATTTGGACCTAAAATGAGCAAGATATGATCGTTTGAAGTTAGACTGCAATTTCAAAAACTCCAATGGTGAAGGCAAAGACTTTTCAAACTCTGGTGACATTAGGAGACTGCGGCATTACGATTGACGGTTTCATGGCTGTCATAGCAGTCCATGCATAATGATAGTTTGACGGCCGTCATATTAAACACGGTAAAAAAAACTCTGATTTTTTAATTTTTTTTTAGATTTTTTTTCAAAAACCTGCCTCGGGCTGCGTACAGAAAAATATGAAATTTGCCTCAATTTTTGTGCAAAGGGTCATACGTCCTGCTTCGGCAAAAGAAATTTGTCACAGATTCGACATTCGCTGGATATGGGCGAGTTTATACTCATTTTCAATCGAAACAACATTCTGGACGCGATGGTGGGGTCAAATTTGGCTCAAAGTGAGAGCTTCAAAGACACTGAGAGAGTAATAGACAGAAGATAGAAGGAATTTTTGAATGTGATGACAGAAATGGATGTTCTACCCCACGGTGGGCATCAAAAATGTGTGCTAAAATGTTGACACACTTCTATGAGTCATTATATCCAAGATTGCTCAAGAATGAGGTCTCAAATGGTGACTCATAGATCCCTATTCATGGAGTGCAAGGGTTTGTGATGAAGGCCCTCAGTTTAGACCTAGTTTATGCCCATGCAATTACACCATTAAATGAGAGATTCAAAGAAGAAGAGCAAGAATTCTAGTCTCCATGATCATCAAATATGCATTGCAAATGAAAATGGAAACTATTCTATATGATAACGATGCATGAAAGGAAATATGCAAACTAATCTATGATGGAAATATGCAAGATTAATCGATTGAAAGGAAATATGAATCTAAATTAACATGAATCTACTCTAAATAGATTGTCATGGATGCATGAGAGAAGAAGACAAGAAGAAGAGAAGTTGCATGGTTCAAGTTCAAATGCTCAAACTCTCCTCCAAAATTGCTCTCCAAACCTGCAGCATAATAATAACATAAAAACTTGATATATTGATATCTAAAATGAGGAGAGGGCTCCTTATAAAGGAAAGTGTGGAGAGGAATGCATCCTCAAAAGAAATGTGGGATAAATCCCTAAAAAGGGCAAGTAAGCGGAAAAAATCCCACCACTTAGGAATGTGTGGAGAAAAAGGAGTTTTATTTATTTTTTATTTGATTTATTTCCTTTTTTCATCAAAAATAGAGCTTTAAGTGGGGATTTTATTTATTTAACTAGAAGAGGGGTTTTTTCTTTTAATTAAATAAGATTATTTAATTATTATTTTTTAAAGATTTTAATTAAATAAGAAAGATTATTTAATTAAAAGAGAGATTTTCTTTTAATTAAATAAGATTATTTTATTTAATAAAAATGGATTTTCTTTTAATTAAATAAGATCATTTTATTTAATTAAAAGGGGTATTTTCTTTTAATTAAATAAGATTATTGATGAAATGATCAAACCTTAGGAAATATTGAATTAATTGAATTAATTACGATTTGATCAAGGAAATTGATTTGAATTGAAAATGATGCAAGGCATTGATTCAGAAATTTGATAAATTGATTCTATCATTTGATAAATTGAAGAATGGGGGCCCATATTCTAGGTGACCATTTTAGGGTGCATACAGTTAGTACAAGCCAAAATTTTAATAAGATTTAGGGATTTGCCTAGGTGCTCCTACACCATCCTCCCCAAATGAAAATACTTCAATCCACCCTTGGGTTGAGTAAGTTGGAATCCACTCCCAACTTCTTGAATTTAGTCTCCTTGATCCAAGTTGCCCCTTTATCTTCTTTTCCATACAATTTAATCAAGTGCTCATAATAGGTCCTCTTTCTGGTCTTCTTGTAGGCCCTGGAGTCAAGTATCTTTTCTACCTTCTTAGGTGGATTAGGGGTCAAGTTCAGGTCTTCTACCTCTTTTATGACCTTTGTAAGGCTCTGGGTCTGGATCTAATGTTGGTCCTTTATACAAGATCAAATTTTCCATATTGAACACAGTAGATAAACCACTATCTTCTGGTAGCTCCACCTTGTATGCATTGGTGCCATATTTGGCCAGAATTGTACATGGGCCAATTATTCTCATCTGTAGCTTATGGGGCACTCCTTTCTTCAATCTTTCCTTGTTGAGATGGACCATTTCTATATCCCCTACTTGGAATTGAACATCCCTTTTTCTTTCATCCACCTTGCTCTTTATCTTCTTGTATTTTCAGTCAATGTCTTTCTTACTATCTCATGCACCTCTTTCATAGAATGTGCAAAATCTTCTACATAGCCACTACCCTTGGCTCCATCCTTTAGATCTCTGAGCTCAAATATGCCTCTAGGGTGTAAGCCATAAACTATCTCAAAATGACTCTTACCAGTGGTCATATTCATAGTATCATTATAGGTATACTTTGTATGTCCAATGACTTAGTCCCAAGCTTGACCATACTCCTTAGTTAAGAACCTTAGGAGGTTACCTGGACTCCTATTTGATACCTCATTTTCACCATCAATCTGAGGGTGATATGCCGACCCAAAAGATAAATTGGTTCCAAGATTTTGCCATAGTGTCTTCCAAAAATGGCTCATGAACTTTGTGTCTCTGTGTAATACTATACTCAATGGTAACCCATGAATTCTGACTACCTCCTTGAAGAATAGGTGAGCTATTTGACTTGCATCATGGACTGTACTACATGGGACAAAGTGTGCCATCTTACTGAATCTATCTACAATCACATAGATGCTATCCATTCCCTATTTGGTCTTAGGCAATCCCACCACAAAATCCATGATCAAGCATTCCCATGGTCTACTAGGAATGGGAAGAGGTTGGTAAAGGCCAGCATTGGAATATGTACCCTTTACTTTCTGACATACAACACAACTTTCTACATACTTCCTAATGTCCAAATTCATCTTAGGCCAAAAGTAAAACCTCTGCACTAACTCTTGGGTCTTATTGACACTGAAATGCCCACTAAGTGCACCATTGTGCTTCTCTTGTATCAGATTTTCTCTAATAGACCCTGTAGGAAAACATAATTGACTTCCTTTAAACAATAGATCACTTTGTAAAGTATAGTCAGAGTATTCACTATGAAAATGATTCTTGTATTCTTGACATACCTTATAGATGTCTACAAAGTCTTCATCTTTTGCATATAGGTCTTTGAAGCTCTCAATACCCATGCTCTGCAGGTTTATCTCTTGTACAGTCGGGGCTCTTCTACTTAAGGCATATGCTACCTTATTCTACAATCCCTTCTTGTGCTTGATGTTGAAGGTGTACGCCTGCGGATATTCTACCCACCTCATATGTTTATGACTAAACTTGTCTTGTGAATTCAGGAAACTCAGTGCTTGGTTATCTTAAAAGACTACAAAATCCTTTGGAAGCAAGTAGTGCCTCCACTTCCTCAGTGCTTGGACTAGAGCATACATCTCTAAGTCATAAGAAGAGTACTTCTTCTTAGCTTCACTTAGCTTTTCACTGTGGAAAGCCACTTGTCTTCCCTCTTGACTAAAGACAGCACCAATAGCCACATTCCTAACATAACACTCCATTGTGAACAATTTCTCAAAGCTTGGAAAAATCAAGATTGGTTGTGTAGCAATCTTCTTCTTCAGCAATTCAAACCCATGGTTAGCTTGCTCATTCCACACAAACTTAGTTTTCATTCCACCTTAAATAGTATCAAGCATAGGAGCACAAATTGCACTGAATTTCTTTATGAACTTCCTACAGTACTGAGCTAAACCATGAAAACTTCTTACCTCTATTTCTGTCCTTGGAGTAGCCCAGTTGAGAATGGCTTCCACATTACTTGGATCCATCTTTAGATTTCCTTGAGATAACACAAACCCAATGTATACTAAATCCTGCTTCATGAATTCACATTTCTCCAAGTTTATCATCAACTTCTCCTCATGTAGCTTCGTGAAAAATATCTACAAATGTCTGTGATGTTCTTCTTTGGTCTTACTATAGATGAGTATATCATCTAGATACACTACCATATATTTTCCTATTAGTCTTTAAGGACTTTATTCATTAATCTCATGAATGTAGATGGGGCATTGGATAGCCCAAATAGCATCACAAGCCATTCATACAAACCTTCTATGGTTTTGAAGGTTGTCTTCCATTCATCTCCCTCATTTACTTTGATTTGGTGGTATCCACTCTTTAAGTCAATCTTTGTGAAAAATTTGGCTTCTCCTAGACAGTCCATTAGGTCTTCTATCCTAGGGATAGGGAACCTATACCTAATGGTGATTTGGTTTATTGCACTTGAATCAGTGCATAGCCTCCAAGTTCCTCCCTTTTTGGGTGCTAAGATAGTGGGTACGGCACAAGGGCTAATACTTTTCCTAATGAGACCTTGGCTTAAGAGTTCTTGGATTTGTTTAGCTATTTCCTCATTTCATCGAGGAGTCATTTTATAAGCTTCCTTATTAGGAAGGGTAGCTCCTGGTATAAAGCCTATTTCATGAATTATATCTCTCTTAGGGGGTAGGGTTTATGGTTGTCCATCACTTACAATGCCTTCATACTTCTGCAACATCTCCTGCACTTCCTTAGGCAATTCTATCTTCTTGACTACCTTGTCTGCACTTTCTTCTTTTGGCTTCAACTCAAGTACAAAACCAACTCCCTCTCCTTCCTCTAAGGTTTCCATGAACTCCTTCTCACTGACCATAAGGACATTGGGGCCTGATGAATTCATCTCTCCATCCTCTAACAGTGACTGTATTTTAAATTTCACATTGTCCTTCTTGAAAGAATAAGAATTCTTTGCTCCATCATGCATGGCCTCTCTGTCAAATTTCCATGGCCTTCCAAGGAGTAGGTGACATGCATCCATAGGTAGGATGTCACAAAACACCTTGTCCTTGTATCTTCCAATTGAAAACTCCACCCAAGCTTATTCATTGACAAGGACATGTTGTCCTTTTTTCAACTAAGTGACTTTGTATGGGTTGGTGTGGGGTATTCTCTTCATCTTCAATTTGTTGACTGCCTCCTCAGGCACTATGTTGTTAGTAGAGCCTGAGTCTATGATGACTCTACAAAATTTTCCCATCATCTTGCATTTCACTCCAAACAGTGACCTTCTTTGACTAGGTTCATCTTTGACTGGCTCCTTGATTAAAGTCCTTCTCATCGTCAATTTCTCTCCTTCCTCTAACTCTAGGGGTACCTCAAGGTGTTTACTTCCACCACTAGTCTCCTCTTGAACATATTTTACTCTCTTGTCACTTCCTTGGGAATTAGAGCCTTTCTCCAGACATTTGTATGCAGGGTGTCCCATCTTATTGCAGTGGTAACATTTCATGTTTGCAAAATAGTTACCTCTTCCTTGGATATTGCTTCTTCCTCTACTATTAGAGTTCCCTCTTCTATTGGAGTTGCCTCTGCTTGAATTTCCTTCTTGTTGCTCAGTAAGTTTGATCTCTCCTTGACTCTTTGTTTTAGAACTTCTTCCACCATATCCACCTCTTTTTCCTTTATCGTCTCTTCCTTTGCCTCTACCTTTGGTGGTGCTTGAATTTTGTTTCTTCCTTAGCTTCTCTTCTACCTTTACTACAATTTGATGGTATTTATGAATAGTGTCAGGAGTCAAGAGACTCATTCCATCTTGTATAGTCCACTTGAGACCATTAAGGTATCTAGCTACCTTCACCTTCTCATCTTCTACAACTCGATACCTCATACATAATCTCTGAATTTCTTCAGTATAGGAGTTCACATCTAATTCCTTATGTCTTAGACTTTGTCTTCTTTTATGCAATTGGATTTCATAATCCTCGAGTACATAAGCATCTCTAATCTTTGCAACAATATCCTTTCATGTAGCAATGGGCTTCTTTCCTTCCTTCTCTCTCTCATCTTGGATAAATTTCCACCAAGTGAGTGTAGACCCTCTAAGTTTGGCCTTAGCAACTTTCACCTTATGAGCTTCTGTTATGCCATCGCATTCAAAGCGATTCTCTAGTCCTTCTATCCAGTCTAGGACTATCTTTGGTTCCATCTTTCCACTAAAGATAGGGAATCCTTCTAGTACTTCACCACTCACATCCTTTAGTGCCTTTAATAATGGTTCCTCGGTGAGGACAGGGTTAGCTTCAGGTACTTCATCATCTATGGCAATCTCCTTGCCTTTCCCTTCAACCTTATCCTTCACTTCTTCAGTCTTTACTTCCACTTGGTCCACTTTGTGTTCCAATTGTGCCAATCTCTCTCTGATAAATGGATTCTCTTCTTCTTTCTCATATACCTTATTTTACAACTCTGCATTTTTCACCATTGTAGACTCACATACTCACTCTTTTGGTTGGAACATTCACCACAAGCCTGGTCAAACAAGCTCTGATACCAATCTGATAGAGATACTCCAAGGTGTGGTTGCACAATCCCCTTATCTAGGACTCTACTTGTCCTAGCCTTCCCTAGATCCTAAGCTCACTTCAAGGACCTTAATATTATTTTCTCTTCTAGCCTAAGACTATCCTAACCCAACTCCAAGAGTTAGTCTCTTTGTGCTTCACCTTGAGGGATCACTAACATTAAGGTTACCTTCACTCTTCACTCTTTCTTGGATGACTCCAAGTGCAAACTCTTCACAACATATTCACCAGTGTTGTAGGGGGTGTATCCATTATGGAAACAATCATTTTACATCCATATGACTCCATTGGAATGGGACATCAAAACTTAATCAATCAAGTTCAAGACTGACTATGCTTTTGGTCCTAATAGGCCTAATTGGTCTACTAGCCCTAAACGGAGTATTTTTCCCACTTAAATCCCAAAAATGACAAAGGACTTCAAAAAAAAACTTCACATTCAGATACCCTTTATCAAGAACTTTAAGATTTTGTAGGTCTTTGGTACCTAGGTTGTCCGTACAGTTGCTTCTTGAAATGTAGGCTTAATAGGGCTAATTGAGCTAGAAATATGCAGTCCTCTAATTTCTCCTCAAAAATGTATCAAGATGGATTGTCCAATGCTCAATATTCTTAAGAGCTGTATGTATGACCTATGTGCATATGAAAACACCCTTGTTTTTACTCCATCAATCGTTACCCTACAATCATGCACTATTAGTTCATGCCAAAACTATAATCGGACACACAGTGTTCGCCTAGGGCATGACCTTAAAAATAAAAAACTCACTCCTCTAGACTCCTACTTGCATATATACACTATACAGAGGCTATCCTACCATATTCATATATACCCAGATGATTTCCATGGTTGGATTCTATGGGGAAGCCATAAAACTAAAAACCACATTGTCTACTCTAGCAACTATACAGTCTACAAAACAATTTACTAAAGCTAAACAAATAAACTCAAAAATACTACACTACTAAATGGAAAGTACTTAGAATTTTCTCTAATACACAGAACAAACACTAATTCTTGCAACTCAATCCATACAATCACTCATAAACACAATGCAACTTGACTGTTACTGAAAACGAGAACATAGAGCTTTCATTCACTTCCAAAATTACACTTCTCCACACAATGCCTCGGGAAATGGGATCTATTTTTCCTTAAAATTACATGCCCATGATTCTACACCATTATGGAAACTACCCATCATGTTTCCTCAAAAGGAATCTATTTTTTCCATTTTTTGTCATGCAACATTAAAAGTTGCTAAAATGTTGTCAAACAACTTTGACAACTTTGACAACATTTTGCATAGTTATAGCTAAGGGTCTCTATTCGACCTAGAATGGTGTAGAAAGAATATAGGAACCATTTTAGGTACTATCCTACCCTTTCCTAAGCCTTAAAGACTTTTAGACACTTTTAAACCCATTTTCCCATCTTAGGCCTAATCTAGCACTATCAACTAGGAAAACAATAAACATCTAGGTTGGATTGAGCCTAGTCTAATCCACCTAGGAACATACTTTGCAAGACCTTATAAGGTCAAATTAAAACCTACTGACTTGGCTAGGGTCAGTACAAGCCAAAATTGTAATAAGATTTAGGGATTTTCCTAGGTGCTCCTGCACCACGGTGTGTTTGATCATGTTGGCGGAAGTAATGATTTCAGATTACCTATAGTTCATGGAGATAAGAATTAGATTTTTGATAGAGGTAAGTGTTGATTTCAGTTGTGAAAGGACTATGGGCAATTTGTAAATAATGTTCATGTTGTATAGTTTCTTTTCTTTCATTTGTGTGTGGTTTGTGGTTTTCAATAAGGAGCCCAATTTTGGGAGGAAGAGAAAAATCTGATTTGTTTTTGAATGGTCTTCTTAACCAAGAGATTCTGGATCCTCTACATGCCCACATGGGGCACGCATCCCCAAATAGAGCCACTATTAGGACTCAAATTTTGGAGTGACTAAATAAAAATTTCTCTAAGGCAAGGTGAGTACCCCTAAAAAGCTTTTTGAAGAGTCCTAGTTTGAGTACATGTAAAAAGAGACCCTAAGCTTTTCATGATAAACCACATGGAGAGTGTGTGAACCACCTATCATTTAGAAAATATAATAGATTTCATCTCTCATTTTTCATTTTTGATATGTTTTGGAGATAGCCTTTTGGAGGTCGTTACACAAATATGCACTTTGCACTTATTTAGAATTTCCTAAATGACCCACTTCAAAGGTTTGTATCTTGAGCCCATTTGATAGTCATAAAATTATGGAGTGTTCCAGGATGTTGTAGGCATGAAAGTAAACCTTCATACCCATTTGTAGATCCTTGAGAGTTTGAGTGATAAATTTCCCATAGCCTTTCCATTTGCATTTTATTCTGGTTTCCTGAGTGTCAAATGCAGAATTCTGAAATGTCCTACTTTGAGGTCTTGCAGTATGTCCCCATTTGTTGCAAATTAATGTTGGTTGACTTGTTGACCATCAGAGAAATCCAGTTGGAATTTCATAATCCCTATGTGAAAATGAACCTATATCCAAGGTCTCTGATCATAAGGTGAGCATTTGGTGAGTTTGTGAAATCAGAACCAAATGTGTTTTATGCAGTTTTCCAGTATGGTCATAATTCATTTTGCAGAACAGTCATCTTCAGAGGTTTGTAACTTTTTATCGGATGATTGGTTTGAGATAAGATTTGTTTCTCTGCGCTCCTTGTATGTAAATCTACTGCTAGGATCAGGGGTTGGGCCTCAAGGAATAGGTTTCTATTTTGGCAAAGGCTAATCAAAATGAAGTTTATGTTGTTTTCACATCTGCATCTGCACAGTTTTTTAGAATTTCTAAATTTGAGTAGCTATATCTCACACATGGATTTAAATCAAGAAAAAATCTCTTGCATTCATACTCTTTGTACTTGAATGAATTCCCATCCCAAATGACACCTTACCGATGAGTGTTGGATATTTTTGCAAGACAGTGATTAAATGGGTTTCAATGTGGTTTTGGTACACTTGTTTATAAAAGTAATGAAACACCCTACTTTGAATCTCAATATCTCACAACCTTGAAAGTGTCGCGCAATTATATTTGACATCTATACAAAAATGATGAAAGTGAGTATGTGTTTCAGATTGTAAGGATTCAAGTGTTCGTTTAGCCGGTTTTCCAGGCCAATTCCAGATGCCATTTATCATTTTTTGGTCACTTTGGTAGAAGTTTTTAGAGGACAGTGCTAATGAAGAGCCACTTCAATTTTCTCGCTTGAGGAGCATTCAGGGTTACATTCAAATCATTTGGGATGAAGATGTGTTTCAAATTAGAAAATTTTAAGATCGGGTCCATCAAGGACTTGTCACTCACCATGGGTTTATAAAGGAATTTTGCAAGCGTTCGATATAATATTATTATTCTAAATCAATTTTGATTTAAATAATGATATTTTACAAATGCAGGAGAAAGGCAACGCAATGTATCAAAGGAGGAGTTTCAAAAGTTTCAATGCAAATGCATAGTTGCCAAAGAGCTTGCATAGCATAATGATGGAGATCTGCGTAGGAGAGTAAATGAGATGTATATGGTGAAAATGTCTTCAAAAATTTAAAGTAATGAAATCTGGAAGGTGCTATGCCAAATTCTATAACTTTCCAAGTCTTCTCTGTTGCGCAAGATGGAGTTGGACATGGCATAAAAATTTAAGACATTCCAAATAAATACCAAGCATGCGCAGCAATTTCAAAAATTCATTAAAAACTTTATGGAAAATGCAAGGAGGAGATGCATCGAGTTCATGGCCTACGCAATACATAATTCAAGAGGCTACGAACAATACAGAGGAAGGCCTAAGCAATGTTAAAAACCACTAAAAACTTTTCATGCAAATGCTTTTTGTAGCCTATCACCCTGTGCAATGGAGGTAACAAGAATACCTATGCAAGACAATGATCAGAAGCCTGAGCAAGAGGGAGAGGAAACTGCACAATGTGTTTTGGATGCTTGTTTTAAAGTCCAAACAAATGCCAATGGAAGGTGTATAGCTTACACAAGCTCCGTAGCATAATGAAAATGGCCTGCGCAGTGAATGTTGAAGGAGGAGTTGGAGCAGACTAGCTAATGCAAATTTGGAGGTGTAAAACAAAGCCAAGCCTGCTCAAGGCATAAAGGATGCAAGAACCTCAAATCAAATGCATGTGGCAAGTGAACTATTGAAAAGAGAGACTTGCGCTATGCATGATGGTAAATTTAAAACATTAGAAACTCCAATCTAAAGCATGGTGTAATAACCAAAATGAGTGTTGTGTAATAGAAGATAGGAGGCTGCACATTCAAAACAAATGCCATTGGAAGCCAAAGTATGATCTTGTTGGAAACAATCAAGCCACTGCAAATTTGACAAGTGTAAAATTAAATTCCATAACCTTGCAGCAAATGAAAGCTTGCGCAAGCAGGGAGAATTGGAGGAGACCAGCGCATGGGCTGAACCAGTTTTAAAGACTTTCATACAAATGCAATTGGCATTTCAAAGCAATGCCATTGGTAGGTGTAAACTTACTAACAGCCTGCGCATGATGCAAGTAAAGCAAAACAACTTTCAAGCATATGCATTGGAAGGTGTAACAGCAAATTCTACAGCTTTTGAAAACTGGAAGGTTGCGCATTGTCCCACATGCATTGTGGAGCTGCGTATAGTGGCATTTTCACATAAAAACACTCAACATATAATATGAAGTAAATCCAAGAGGCTTAATGGTGGGTGCGCTCAACAGGGGTAAGTACAAATATAGTTTTGGCGCGCACTCAAGGGAAATTTTTGAAAACTTCAAAACTAATAAACCCACATTGGTGGGGTGAGAAACACTTCAGTTGTTTAAATGGTAAAGCGCTCACAATGTATTGTGAAGAAAGAGACTGGAGGCTCTAGGCGACGTGCCTGTGTGAAGGAGGTGCATTGAAATGTGTGCCAGGCAGTTGGAAACTTAGACAGTAAATAAATTTTGGTGAGGCCCGCACAGGTGACAAGTGAGACAGGTGGTGGCTTGTTGCGAACTCATAGTAGAGAAGAGAGATCGGAGCAAATGCTTGCGCGTGCACGAGATGCTAACATGTGGCAGTTAGTCACGCAGTCGCGAAGTGTGAGAATGGTTAGTCGCACAGTCACAGCAGTCTAGCAGGGTTAGCAGTTAGTGTCGCGAGTGCACGACTTGACCGCTAGTGGCTAGTCTCAAACTCATGAAGGATTAGTGGTGGTCAGCAATATGACTACAAGTGCGCGAGTCTAGTTAGTGCAGTCGCAACGGTCAAGCAGAGCGAATCAGAATATGACAAGTGGTGCGTTCTGGTGAAATCTGGGGGCATTCTATGCAGAATAGAGGAGAAATCACATAAAGTAATATTTGTGCAACAAAATGCATATTTTAATCAATAGTCCAAACATGCAGATTAAAAAATTTCAGCTGAATGTGCACGGGAGGGGAAAATTGATTTAATGTTTTAACGGTCAAATATTCTCAGAAGTGGCAAGTGCAATATACCATTGGACAAGTCTCAAGATAAGGATTCTATTTTTGTAATCCTTTTGAGTGCATAATCATGTTTGTTAAATATAAATATTTTACAGAGGCGGTTGAAGAAGAGATCAGATTTTTAGATATTTTTAGGGAAAAAGGACAGGTGCCTGTTGAAGAAAGAATCGGGAGTTTCTTATAATCTATATATTATGTTTTATTCCCTTTGTACAAAGTTCCAAATTTTGGGAGAAAGTATGGTTCCATTAATGCAAGTTATGCTTAAGTTAGTGTTATAATTTAGAGTATTTTGTCATGTGTACAGATTGAAACAATGTTTTGACTAATGAAATACAGTTGGAATCTCTTTGCAAGCATTTGATGTCTCTGTGTGTTTTTGGAATTCTTATGAACTAGACTTGTAAGGCATTTCTGGTTTGTCATCGACAAGGTAGATTGTCATATGGGTATATGCACGAAGATGGGGGACCAAAAAGGTGCCAAACTTTTTTTTGTTCCCCCAAAAGCAATAGGGTGTACGCCCTATAGAACGCACATGTTATAGGTTGCATGAGCTATGGCTTGGGAAATCAAATCCAATAGCATGTGTGCACTATAGTGTGTACGCACAATAGCACGTATGCACTATGTAAAATTATGAAAATGCTTAAGGGAGGGAGGAAGAAAGCCCAACAGGCCTTGCCAGACCACTTCCAGCACTAGGTCAATACATAAAATGTAACATTTAAGTATAAGTTATTATAATTAAGTTACATTTTATGTATGTACTTTAAGGATGTTTGAGAGTGGTTTCAGCTTCATAGGAGTTAAGATAAAGATTCTGGATTTTGAGGGTTTTTAGGTAATTTCAGACAGCCAAATTTTAGGTATCAGCACATTGTCTTCAACATGATACTCAGTGGACTATTTATTATAACCTAAGCCCTTGACTTGATTAAGGACACTCTTCAGGGTTCTAAGTGGTTTTAATGTATCATAAGGGGTCATAATAGGTCTTAAGTGGTCCTAGGTCCCCTTAGGACCCAATATGACCCCTTAGGACACATTAGGGCCTCTTAAGACTCCTTAGAACACATTGATCATCATAAGACACACTAATGGTCTCTAATGTGTACTAATGTTACATAAGTGGCTATAATGGGTTCTAAGTGGTCCTAGGAACCCTTAGGACCCATTAGGACTCATTAGGACCCCTTAAATACATTAATAGTCATAGGACCCATGAGAGAGAGAGAGAGAGTTCTAAGTGGTTCTATTGTATTATAAGGGGTCATAATTGGTCCTAAGTGGTCCTATAACCATTTAGGAACCATTAAAACCCCTTAGGACATATTAGGACCCATTAGGATCTCTTAGGACACATTAGGACCTCTTAGGACCCCTTCAAATTCATTAATCATTGTAGGACACACTAATGGGCTCTAATGTGTCCTAATGTTTCCTAAGGGGTTCTAATGGGTTATAAGTGGTCCTAGGAACCCTTAGTACCAATTACAACCCCTTAGGACCCATTATAGCACATTAGGACCCATTATAATCCATTAGAACACATTAATAGTCATAGGACTCTTTAGAGAGAGAGAGAGAGAGAAGGTGAGGACCCATTATGACCCCTTAAAACCCCTCTCTCTACATCTTAAGGGTTGTAAGGATTTTCAAGGGGTCCTAGGATACATTAATGTGTCCTAAGACCCCTTACCATACACTAATGAATGGTAAGGGTTCTTAAGGGGTCCTAAGACACATTAATGAGTCCTAGGACCCCTTATGACCCCTTATGGCCCTTTAGGACCCCTAAGATGCATGGTAAGGGGTCCTAAGGGGACATAGGACAAATTAATGTGTCGTAGTACCCATTATGACCCATCTTTCCACATCTTAGGGGTAGTAGGACTGTTAAGGGGTCTTAGGACACATTAATGTGTCCTAGGACCCCTTACAACCCCTAGGACCCCTAACCATACACTAAGAAATGGTAAGGGGTCCTAAGGGATCCTAATACACATTAATGTGTCCTAGGAACTTTCATGACCCCTTAAAAACTTTTAAGCTACCTAATATGTATGATAAAGGGTCCTAAGAGGTCATAAGGGATCCTAGGACACAGTAAGTGTCCTAGGACCCTGTATGACCCCTTAGGACCCTCGAGGACCCCTATCTCTAAATATTATGGATTATAAGGGTTTTTAATGTGTCGTGGGACTTCTTAGAACCCTTAGGATACCTTATCATACACTAATGAATGGTAGGGGTTTATAAGGGGTCGTTAGTGGTCTTAAGGGGTCCTAGGACACATTACTGTCATAGGACCCCTTAAAACCCCTTACAATAAGCTAATGAATTGTAAGGGGTCCTAAGGGGTACCCATTGGTCTTAAGGGGTCCTAGGACACATTACTATTTTTTAGGACCCTTTAAGACCCCTTAGGACCCCTTTCCATACACTTATGTATGGTAAGGGGTCTTAAGGGGTCCTATGGCACATATATTTTTCCTAGAACCCCTTATGACCCCATAGAACCCTTTAGAATGCCTAAGATGTAGGGAAATTGGTCATAAGGGGTCCTAGGATCCCTAATGACCCCTTAGTACCCTTTAGGAATCCTCTCTCTACATATTAAGTGTCATAAGGGTTGTTAACTTGACCTAGAACACATCACGGTGTCCTAGGACCTCTTAAGACCCCTTAGGACCCCTTACCATACACTAATGTAAGGTAAGATATCATAAGATGTCTTAGGGTGTTCTAGGACACACTAAGGTGTTCTTGTACACATTAATGTGTCCTAGATCCCCTTATGACCCCTTACGACACTTTAAGATCCCTAAGATGTATGATAAGGGGTCATAAGGTGTCTTAAGGGGTCGTAAGGTGTCTTAACGGGTCATAAGGAGTTTTGGGAAATATTAATGTTTCCTAGGACCCCTTATCACCCCTTATGACCCTTGAAGATCCTTCTCTCTATACCTTAGGGGTCCTAAGGGTTGTTAAGAGGTCCTAAGACATGTTAATGTGACCCATGACCCCTTATCACCCCTTAGGACCCCTTACCATACACTAATGAATGGTAAGGGGTCCTAAGACACATTAATTTGTCCTAGGGCCCCTTCTAAACCTTAAGGACACTTGAATACCCCTCTCTAAATATTAAGGTTCATAAGGGTTTTTAAGGTGTCTTATGATACATTAATGTGTCATAGTAACCATTAGACCACTTACAACCCCTTAAGATGCCTTATCATACACTAGTGAATGGTAATGTGTCTTAAGGGGTTATAAGGGGTCTTAAGACATATTATTGTGTCATAGGACCACTTATGACCCCTTACGACGTTTTAGGGCCCTTAAGATGTATGGTAATTGGTCATAAGGGGTCATAAGGGGTCTTAGACCCGTTATGACCCTTAGACCCCTTATGACCCCTTAAGACCCTTTACTATACACTAACAAATGTTAAGGGGTCCTAGAAAGGATTGTAAGGGGTCTTAAGGGGTCCTTAGATACATTAATATGTTATATGATTCGTTATGACCCCTTACGACCCTTTAGGACCCCCTAAGATGTATAATAAGGGGTCCTAAGGGATCCTAGGACATATTAGTATGTCTTAATATGTCCTAAGGTGTCTTAAGTGGTCGTAGGATGCATTAATGGGTCCTAGGACCCCTAAAGACACCTTAGTACCGATTAGGAACCATAAGAATAAATATTAGGGTTCCTAGTACATATTAACGGGTCTTAAGGGGTCATAAGACACATTATAGTGTCTTAAGAAACCATAAGACCCCTTACGGCCCCTAAGATGTACTCTTAGACTTCCTAATGGGTCATAAGGTGTCATAAGGGGTCGTGGGATGCATTAATGGGTCCTTGTACCCCTTAAGACACCTTACGACCTCTAAGTTATACTCTTAGGCTTCTTTAAGGAGTTGTAAGGGCCATAAGAGGTTAATGACACATTAATGGGTCCTGGCACCCCTTAAGACACCTTACGACCCTTAATATGTACTCTTAGGCTTCCTAAGGGGTCGTAAGGGGTCATAAGTGGTCATAAGATACATTAAGATGTCATAGGACCCCTTGAGAAACCTTACAACCACTTAAGAACGCTTAGAATACATCTTAGGGTTCCTAGTACACATCAATGGGTCTTAAGGGGTCATAGGACATATTATTGTGTCTTGGGACACCATAAGACCCCTTACAACCCCTAAGATGTACTCTTAGTATTCCTAATGTGTCGTAAGGTGTCATAAAGGGTCATAGGACCCATTAATTGGTCCTAGGACCCCTTAAGACACCTTATGACCCATAAGAAGTACTCTTATGCTTCCTAAGGGGTCGTAAGGGTTCATAACGAGTCATAGGAGTCATTAATGTAACATAGGACCCCTTAAGACACCTTACGACCCCTTAGGAACCCTAAGATTACATCTTAGGGGTCCTAGTATACATTAAGGTGTCTGAAGGGGTCATAAGACAAATTAATGTGTTTTACGACCCCATAAGACCCCTAAGATGTACTCTTAGGCTTCTTAAGGGGTTGTGAGGGGTCATAAGGGGTCGTAGGATGCATTAATGGGTGTTAGGACCCCTTAAGACACCTTATCACCCTTAGGAACCCTAAGAGTACATATTAGGGGTCCTAGTACACATTAAGGGGTCTTAAGAGGTCATAGGACACATTAGTGTGTCTTAGGACCCCTTAAGACCCCTTACGACACCTAATATTTATTCTCTCTCTCCCTCTCTCACACACAAACTCTCTCTCTCTCTCTCTCTCTCTCTCTCTCTCTCACACACACACACACACACACACACACACCTTCTCACCCACTCTCTCTTTGTCTCTATAGAGAGAGAGAGTATCTTAAGGGGTCGTAAGGGGCCATGTGACACATTAATGTGTCTTAGACACCATAAGACCCTTTACAACCCCTAAGATATACTCTTAAGCTTCCTAAGGGGTCGTAAGGGGTCATAAGGGGTCATAGGACACATTAATGGGTCCTTGTACGAGCCTTAAGACACCTTACAACCTCTAAGATGTACTCTTAGGCTTCTTAAGGAGTTGTAAGGGTCATAAGGGGTTGAAGTACACATTGATAGTTCCTAGGGCCCCTTAAGACACCTAAAAACCCTTAATATGTACTCTTAGGCTTCCTAAGGGGTCGTAAGGGGTCATAAGTGGTTGCAAGATGCATTAATGTGTCTGATGACCCCTTGAGAAACCTTACGACCCCTTAGGAACCCTAACAATACATCTTAGGGTTCTGAGTACACATTAACGGGTCTTTAGGGGTCATAGTACATATTACTATGTCTTAAGACACCATAAGACCCCTTACAACCCCTAAGATGTATTCTTAGGGTTCCTAAGGGGTCGTAAGCTAAGATGTACTCTTAGGCTTCCTAATGGGTTGTAAGGTATCATAAGGGGTCGTAGGACCTATTAATGGGTGCTAGGACCTGCTAAGACACCTTACAACCCCTTAGGAACCCTAAGAATACATCTTAGGGGTCCTAGAATACATTAAGGTGTCTTAAGGGGTCATAGGACAGATTAATGTGTTTTTACCCATAAGACCCCTAAGATGTAATCTTAGGTTTCTTAAGGGGTCGTAAGGGGTCATAAGGGGTGGTAGGATATATTAATGGGTGTTAGGACCCCTTAAGACACCTTAGTACCCCTTAAAAACCCTAAGAATATATATTAGGGGTCCTAGTACACATTAAGGAGCCTTAAGGGGTCATATGACACATTACTATGTCTTAGGACCCCTTAAGACCCCTTACAACCCCTAAGATTTACTCTCTCTCTCTCTCCCTCTCTCACACACAAACTCTCTCTCTCTCTCTCTCTCTCTCTCTCTTTCTTTTTCCCTCCCCCACCTTCTCACTCTTTGTGTCTCCCTCCCTTAAGGATTTTGTTATGGTTTACATAGCGTGAACGCGCTATAGCGCCTACGTGCTATGTAAACCATAAATTTACATAGCGATAGTGTGCTTTAGCGCATGCACGCTATGTAAACCATAAATTTACACAGCGCTAGCGCGCTTTAGCGCGTATGCACTATGTAAACCATAAATTTACATAGCGCTAGTGCGCTTTAGTGCTAGCGCGCTTTAGCGCATGCGCGCTTTTAACTACATTTAAATTTACCAAGCCTAAGGCTTGGATTTGCCTTGGAGATCCAACCCAAAGGCTTGGAGGATTCAAACAGGTCTGAGACGTGTTTTCCAGCAAATGAACGAAAATTTAATTCAAATATCTACAAACAGACTAACAAAAATGAAATAATCAACAATAATCTGGCAGTGTTGGGTAATACCTTTTGTAGAACAAAATGAAGCTACAAATCTCAAGCAATGTGTAAGTTATAAGTAGTATCGAAAAGAATCATAGATAAAAGTAGTATGAGGCAAGGGAGTATTTATAGGACTAAAGAAGGCGGTGACATAATTAGTAACTAAATATTTATCATTAGCTTTGTATTGAATGCAAATTCAATAGAGTGTCTAGAACAAGGATGTTGTTGGGAGAATTGATTACACATAATATCTAATACACAATGTGTACATAATGGCATGTATCTGTATTGAACCAACCATTATAAAAACCCATCTTTTCAAGCAAAGGGTTTTTTTTACAAGAAGCCTCTATCGTCTCTGATTTGAGTACAAAATAGTAAAAAATACTCCTTTTATCATGCAAGATGATCAAAATCATCTAATCCGTTCATTTTTCTTTTCCCATCAACTGTGACATTATTTCGGTTCGATAGTACACGCTTCTTCACTCATGTACTAATTTTGTCTTATCGCTTTTCAATGTCTCTTGTCATATTTGTCTTGGACTTGTATGATCTAATAGTTATTACTCTAATCTATATTATTCCACCAATATGTGAGTATATAGGTATTATTCTTCTCAACAGTGTTGTACGACTACATGTGGCATACTATTTTTAAAATAATTTACACATATGTTGGATGATGCAATGAATAAGTGGCAATCCATTGCAGACGTCAATAGACTAAGGGCAGGTCGCAAGGCAGGTCCCCATGCGACTACTTAGCTTATTTTGGCTAGCAGCCACTGCTCACATTTTTAAGGAGCAATTTGCGGCGCTGGTGGCCCCATGAAAGTTAAATTTTGCTGCTTATAAATAGACAATAATCTTAAATTTTAGTTTTAAACAAAAATCTTTAAAACTAATTTTTCAGACAAGATTTGGAGGAAAAATGGAGACATATAAAAAAGAGGGGAAAAATTTGTGGAGCCACATCATTCTTGTCAAATAAGCACTTGTTGCTTATTTCCAACCCTATTTTTTTCAAAGCTTATTTTTAATTTTTAAGCAACAACTGCTCCATGAAAATAGGAAAAGATTCTAATTTATCCTTTCCATGTAATTAAAATATTCCAAAGGAACACAACGACTACTTAAAATGAAGCAGAAATTGCCATACAATCGGGTAAGCAAGTCACTTCTTAGCACAAAAGGCTCTTGGTTCTTCGGCAGCACCAGAGGATAAGCTATAAAGCCTCTTTTTTCCGTGTAAAGAACATGCTTAGAATTTCGGCAAGTTCATGGTTTCAAATTATAATTACAATAACATTTCAGTTTTAAATTCCAAGTTTCTAGAGCGTGAAACTTCATGCGATCCTATATGTTTCCGTCAACAATAAGATTTTGCCAGCAATGTTGATATACACCCCAAAAAAAGACTCAATTTTTTTCTAACTTGACTTTCAACAACTCTTGAACATATCCATAGCATATATTTTATTAAAAAATTGCGCAGATTTAGTTATATAGCACCGCCATCTGAAAGAGACAGATTAATTGCAGCAGAGGAAAGAGAATATGGAAGAGCATCAACACGAAGCAGTCTGGGTTGTGGAGCAGCGCTTCTGCGCTCCGTACCCTATTCAACTCACTATGCAGAAAAAATGCATCAGTCACACCGGAGGGGACTTCACCGTCACCGACTCCAACGGCAACGTCGTCTTCAAAGTCGCCGGTAAATTATTCAGCTACCAAAACCGCCGCCTTCTGCACGACGCCGCAGGAAATCGTCTGCTCACCATGAAAACAAAGGTATAATCAATCCTAACTGATGTCAATGAGTTAAATTACAGGGTTTAATTGGGGTGTATTGCAGATGTTTTCGATGCACGGGCGATGGGAAGCATTCAGGGGGCGCGTCACCGATCAGCACAGTTTTGTTTTTGCTGCCAAGAAATCGTCGATGTTTCAGCTGATCACGGCGCTTGACGTGTTCGTGGCCGCCAATAAGGACGAAAAACTGTGTGATTTTCATGTGAAGGGCAGCTATTCTGACCGATCCTGCACAGTGTATCAAGGGAACCGTATCGTCGCAGAGGTGAACAGTTAAAATTGCCCCTCATTTTGGTACTTTGGGATTATTTGAAACGGTCCAAATTGGCCCTCATTTTGGACTTTGTGATGATTTGAAACGGTCTAAATTGGCCCTAATTTTGATACTCTGCTTGTAGTTTTGCTGTTGTATTTGGAGATGAATAAGTTGTGTTTCGTATTGTGTGAATCAGATGAAGAGGAAATACACGGTGGCAAACGTGCTGATGGGGAGGGACACGTTTATAGTGATGGTGCAGCCTCATGTGGATTATGCCTTCATTGTTGCTCTCATTGTTATGCTGGACCAGATCAACCAATAAACTACCTCTGCAGATTACTCAAATCATTTGTTTTTCTGGTGCTCATTCATTCCCATTCACCACACGTTTCTACTTATTTAAACGAACTATATGTGTTTATTATGTAATTTGGCTTATTTATTGGCCACAGACGCTCCTTTTTATTGGGAAACGTGTCGTGCTCGTCAAGTTTGTCCCCTCGGAAATTGCCGCCCTTTAAATTTTCACATTCGCCAGAAATATCTTTATTTGGAACTATCATAGAATGCAAATATAAAACTCAGTCGTGTATTAATTTGACTAACATTGAATCAAATAAACTATTTGAAACTAGAGCATATGTATAGTTCAATAAATTTTAGAAAATGTTATTCGTGCTATTTTTCGTACTTTCAAATGCTTCTTCTAAAATCATGTTAGCTTGTGGACTTATTCAGAAATAAATGTGTTTGTTGGGATGTGCATAATGACAAATTGTAATGGGATAGTAATGAAAATCATTCAGCACACATTTGAAATTAATACTAAATCATTTCAATAATAAGAAATATTAGGAGAGAGTCAAATTCTTAATTGTGCTTTCAAATCAAGATGGAGATTGATGTATGTAAACTTATACATATAAAATCAAGAATATGGAGAGAATAAAAATGAATGCAAAGAGAACTCACTAGAGTTGGTAAGATCCAAGAATGCCAAGAATAAGGAATAATACCAATCTAGATTGGTGTTGGGAAAAGCCAATAATAGACTGTTAGCTATCTAAAATTGAATCATTTTTCAATAAGAGAATAGCATGCAAAGACTAGAGAACAACACATTAAGATTGAGAAATCAATTGTCTTTACCCAATCACTACACAAAGTAGAATGACAATATTGGAAAATGATATGGTAACTCACAAGGTCAACAAAGTACTATGGGGGCTTGGTGTATGATGAACAAACACAAGGGGGGATTAGGTGTGAAAGACCTCAAGCTACAAGGTATCTCACTAGCTGCTAAGTGGATATTTAAGGCATTACAAGGTAGGGAACCTTGGAAAGTAATGATAAGATAAAATATTTCCAAATTTGTACCCAACCAAGGTCACTCATGGACAAATCTATCTTTGACAGATATCATAGTTGGTCAGTTTCCAGTTAGACCTGCAGGCTCAACTATTTTCAAATCTATATGGAAGGCCTAGGAAATGGTGAGGAGGAAATGGTGAGGAAACATATCACCGACAATGAGTTCATTGGTCCCAACAATAAAGTATGTGGTGAAAGGTCAATTTGGTGGAATTTGAAATACAATGATAGACCCCTTGCCTTAATTCAAGGTTGCTCAACTAGAGCTTGGGCCAATAAAGGAATCATAACTTTCAAAGACATAAGCATAGATGACCACCTTATATCTTGGAATGTTCTCTACAGTTCATACATCATTCCCCATACCCAATAGAGAACATATTAGATGTCATAGTATGTATATGTATGTATATATGTATACATGTCTGTGTGTGTATGTATGTATATGCATATATACATATATACATACACACATATATGTATACATATATACATACATACATGTCAAGAGATATTCTATTCGAGACATAAATTTATTTTGTACAATTCCATTTAAAATATTCGTTATATTTAATTTTAATAAATATTAATTTTTAGACATTTTATTCTTTGATATCTTTAGACGTACTTTAAATAGATTATATTTAAGATATATATACTAGTTTCATTTAGAAAAAAATAAGATTAATAATTATTTATTAAAATTAGAATTTAAAAATAAATATGAAAATTAATTTTAAATGAAAAGGGATATTAAGAAATATTGGCATATAAATAAAATATTATTTAATTAATATAAATGTTAAAAATGAGAATAATTATTTAAATATAGAAAATATCAACAAAATGTCAACTTGAGGTGTCTTTAGACCTCGTCACTATAAAGATAATATTTTCTATTTTTCTCAGTTGTCGTCTTCTGATTCGTCTTCTGATGATTATGATTCGCAATTGCAAAGACATCTAGAAGTAAAAAAACAGGACTCTCATCATTAATACCACCGCCACCTGAAAGAGGCAGAATAATAAGTTTTGTTGGAGCAGAGAGAAAAGAAAGATGGAATACCCGCGTCAAGAACCCCAAGCAATCTGCGTTGTGGCTCAGTACTTCTGCGCTCCCTACCCCATTGAACTCACCGTGAAGAGGAAACTCCTCACTCTCACCGGAGGAGACTTCACCATCTCCGATTCCAACGGTAATCTCGTCTTCAAAGTCGCCGGAAAGGTTCTCAGCATCCATGACCGCCGCGTACTCCAGGACGCCTCCGGAAATCCCCTGCTTACCATGAAACAAAAGGTAAAATCAAACCCTAACTAATGTCAATGAATTAAATTTCAGAGTTTGATTTGGCTGTATTGCAGACGTTTTCGATGCACAACCGATGGGAAGCTTTCAGGGCCGACAAGTCCGATGAGAAGAGCTTTCTCTTCGCTGCGAAGAAATCGTCGGTGTTTCAGCTGAAGACGGCGCTCGATGTGTTCATGGCCGCCAATAAGGACGAAAAGCTCTGTGATTTTCATGTAAAGGGCAGCTATTTCGACCGATCCTGCACTGTTTATCAAGGCGACCGGATCGTCGCAGAGGTGAACACTGAAAATTGGCCCTAATTTTGGTACTTTGTGATGATTTGATACAGTGAAAATTGGCCCTAATTTTGATACTTTGTGATGATTTTATACAATGAAAATTGGCCCTAATTTTGATACTCTGGTTCTGGTTGTGCTGTTTGTTGTATTTGGGGATAAAAGCCTAAGCTGTGTTTTGTATTGTGTGAATCAGATGAAGAGGAAATACACGGTGGCAAACGTGGTTTTGGGGAAGGACACGTTTTCTGTGATGGTGCAGCCCGGTGTGGATTATGCCTTCATTGCCTCTCTCATTGTCATTCTGGACGAGATCAACAAAGAAGGTACCTCTGAAGACTAGACAAATCTTCATGCTTCGTTTCCATTCACCCCTCTGGACGTCATTTTTCTGTTTCTTTGCCTTTTTTTAACTGCCTTAATTGCCGATTAAGTAAACGCTTGCTTATTATTATGTAATTTGGCTTGTTTATTAGCCGCCTATGCTTTTTAATTATTGGGAATATTTTTGTGCTTATCGACTCTGTCCATTCGAAAATTGCCGTGCTTGCCAGCTGTCCAAAAGTTGATACTTTTATGATGGCAAGAAATATCTTATGGCTAATGCCTTATCGTTAAAGTGGGTTTGAAATTTTTATTATAGGATTATTCTGTACTTTATACACGGAGTGAAAATAAAGTTTAAGGTAAATGGAATTTTATTAGCCAGTTGGAGTGTGTTAATTTGACTAACATTAAATCAAATTAAATTATTGAGATGGCATCCATTTTCAAAGTCGGTTAGCCTAAGGAGTTAGGATAATGCTTCTAGTTTTATTTTTATTTGCGAAATTTTAGTAAACATTAGTTTTTTTTGGGCACAAAGATTAATTGACTTATAAGGAATAATTTCAGTTAATTGAGAGATACTCTCCTTGCAAGCAAACGTGTTGATAATTTTGATATTCTGCTTTTACGCAAACTTCTTGACGATTTTAGTAAATAATAAGTTTTTTTTAAGGCTTACAAAGAATAATTTTAGTTTAAAAAGATGTTATAGAGTACAAGTATTGTTCAAGAAATTTACGAAACTATTAAGGGTACAATTTTTTGCTTAGATGTTACATGCCTTGTGAGAAAATAAACTATTTAGAGTATAAGCATTGTTTAAAAAATTTAGAAACTATCCATAGTACTTTTTATGTACTTAGATGGAATTGGATGGGAAATGTTAGATTATTTGCATTGTCTTCAAGTTGTGCTAGCATATAGAGTTATTGAGAAATAAGTTTGTTTGTGGGATATGTATTGTATTGAAAGGTTGTTCAAATATATATTTTTGGCATAGGTGAATAATCATGAAAATCATTTCATATGAAAATATCAATTCGAAATAATTTAAATAATAAGGAATTAAATCATCAACCGTGCCTTTGAATCAACAAGATGGAGATTGATATATGTAAGGACATGTACAAAATCAAGAAAACAGGGGGGATAAAATTGAACTTGAAGAAAAATTTCTTAATTCGCAAGATCCCAAGAATGCTAAGAATAAGGAATGAGATATACTAATCTCAAGTGTATCGGAAAAGCTAACGATAGACTAATAGGTATAGGAAAAAAAATCATAAGAATAACATGCAAAGACTAGTGAGCAATACATTGAGATTAGCACATCAACCATTTTCACCCAATCACTATGAAAAGGGGAATGACAATACTGGAAAAGGATATGGTAGCTTACAAGAAACAAAATATTTTGGCATAGTAGATACGACAATATAAATAATATTCCAATCATATGCCAAAATAAATATTAGAGAAACATAAAAATCTAATGAAAGGAATGAAAAAAGAGGCACTGAAAATCTAAAAATTAGTCTAAAAGTGTGTCCATGAAAGGATCATTTTTTAAATTATGAAAGAGGAGACTTAAGTGTATGGGAAGGTAGTATTATAGCACAAGAATAGTTGTAGATAATAGGAAATTAAATGTGAAAAGTAGAGCAACAGAACTACTAAAATAAGGCAATGATCTAAAATAAGATGCCTTTTACATGTATTAAAAAAAAAAACACAACATACTCTAAGATTGGCACTGCACATTTAAAATATGCCTAACTATTTTTAATAGCCACAAATAATTATGTATAAAAGAATGATCCATTTCAATTGATAGCTAGTATGAAAACAACCTTTATGACCAGGATGTCTATGGAGGAAAATTTCAACATGAATAATGGCCTAATTAATGCATTACAAAGTCATTCATTGTATATCTAAATGGACATGTTGGAAAAATCTTGGAAATAAGTTGTTGGAGAGAATAAATAAATAGATTTCCAAACATGGAAAATGTTGTTAGGTTTTAGAATGAAAACTATTGTTCCAATTTCTTTTTAATTTATTGCTTTTAAGTAGCATTTGGAAAATTATATAAAACATTATCTTTTTTTGTTGGAAAGAGGTGCATATAATGCTTAAATGGTTAATTTTTTTTTTTTTTTATTTTATTTCTATAAGAAATACACACAATCACAAAGGCATACATGTGCTACTGCTAACATTCATATAGAACAAAAAGTAAAAATATTGAAATGGATACAAAGCACAATGAGATAAGAATTTTTATATTTGTACTACAAAATATATCATAAAATGGTCTAAAAACATGAATAAAACAGGTTTTAAAATAGGTAAAATTTGTAATGTAAAAAATATAGGTTATACAATTTTTGACCATGCATTTTGCCCCAACTTTACTAGGTTTACAACATGTTGACAACATTAAGTGAGTAGGATGTGCATGAAATAAAATAGAAATAAGATAACACAAGCCGCACAACATGGTCCCAAAGTGAGGGTCTCATGACCCTAAGTGAAGAGATACAAAATAACATGTCAAAAAATTTAAAAAATTGCATCACAAATATATCAAACTAACAAAAAATTGTAATGCAAGTGTTAGAAACACATAATTGCATCATAATTACATCCAAGAAAGATTTTGAAGTATGGACAGTTACAACATAATTGTGTCAAAAATAGGAAAAATTATCACATATTTAAAAAAATGATTATAATACTCCATACTAATAAAACAAAAACAAAAAAATGTGACATTAATGTAAGGTAAACATGTCAAAATGCATAAGTGGTGGTGTAGGAATCTCCCTTCAAAATAATCACATTATTTGATTATAGAAGTCTGTTGATTATTGTAGTTTGACCAAGTCTAAAAAATATAAGATCTTCTATGATATAGAATCTGCATTATGACTCCTAAAGATTTGAAACCATTCTCAAACATCCTGCCAATTTTTACATCATGCTTTGTGGAACTAAAAACCAGAGCATGAGCATGTTTTCCTTATAGCTTATATTACACAAAATACACATGTTTTTCTTGTCTACCATAACACATACGTGTTATGCTTATTTAGAAAAATCCATAAATGTTGTGTTCTTATAAAATCATGTGTTTTTAATTCAAATAACATGTACATATTTTTAATTCAAATAACATATATATAATTTTTGGCTTAGATTTTTTGAGACATAACATGTATGTATTTTTTTTTTCAAAACCACGTACATGTTTAGCTTGTTTTTGGATTTTTTTGATATGTAGCCACTTTTTTGTTCACCATCTTGGTGCACATACCATGTTATATACATTTATGAATTATCAATTCCTAAAAAACTCAAAAGCAAAAACATTATGTAGGAAAAATATATTTAATTTTAATAGAGAAAATGAAATCCTGCACTAAACCCCTCTTAAGTGTAGCTTGGGTGGGTGATGAATGTGAATTAAGTACCTGTTTACAAATAATTTTGTCTCGAAATGAAGGACACCTAAAATAGGAGAGAGAAGAGAGTACTGGATAGTCTGGAGTACCAACCTCATATAATATTAACTGCATACAATGTAATTATTGGCATATCTGATGCAGTGATGGTAAGTGTGTTTTGGAGATGATATAGTGATTTGACTACATAATGAGTATATATTATATTGTCATTGATGTCAACTATCGACTTTGTGTTCTTAGTATGTTGTCAAGCATATTTGTGATGAATGATGAGTTTCAGTGACTTTCAGTGATTTGCTATCTTTAGGGGAGACTTAGGTATGTCTCCGGATGTCAAATGCATGACCACTACTACTGAAGTAAGTTTATGTCAAAGTTGTAATCGAATGATGTATAACAGTATAACTGCTAGAGCAATTAATCATAGGTGATAGATGATTTGAATGTCTTGTCAAATCTATGATGTATCTTGTGGCACGGTCACATGATATGGTGGTTAACAGTGTTAAGATGCTACAATTTTAATCACAACTACTTTGAGTGACTGGTGGGAAGGATAAGTGATCAGTGAGTAGAGACAATGTTAATCAATGGGTTAAGTGTTTGTTTTCTTGAGCTACCGATGATAGATCTTGTATCAATGATCGGTATCGATGCGGTGGTGATTAGTGATGAATGAGTCACGATTTGGTGACATGTATTCATGATTGGAGGTGGTGATCTGGCATCACATTGTTCGATGTTATCTTGTGGAGAAGATTCTAGAGGAATTAGGGAAACCTGCATACAACCATAAGACAAATTCCACATAACCCATTATAGATCTTATGCAAATAAACACTAAGAATCCACATGCAAGAGAATAGACAACATACCCACAAAATGTAACAAAAGGTATACCCTAGGAAAACCCTCGTGAGGGAAAAACCCAACCTCCAAAAGAATCCATTACCATGTATTATTCAGTAAAACATCATTGCAATACAACCATAGAATCCTTCAAAGCCCTAGCCACAACCAAGCACTCCATGTGAACAAGCATGAGTCCACGCATCCCATTGCATGCTTCCAACCTTCAAAAATGCTACCTTTGGCTAACCTATCTAAATTGTCTAACCTCAACAACTACCCTTGTGGTTGCTTTTATAGAAACAAGCTCCCACAAAACCACCAAATGGTATTACATAAACCATGTGTTGCCTAACCCCATTGACCTACATTCAATATTGGGTACTTTATTTACTTTATATTCCCAATATTAAATAATTACATCAAATAATATTATAATGTTACAATACAACTCACAAAGAATCTTCCATGGGAGTCTCTACATGTTGCACGTCCATCTAGGTGCAAAAATTACATAATAAAAGAACTAATAAAATAATAAACATTATTATGCAAGGTGTAAACACCATTTTCTCAACAATATCCCACTTTTTGTATACATTGCATAAGGGGACCAATACGTAGCCACATAAATGAACAACGAAACAATCCCTCCTAGCACATACACCATCATGAACCAAAGTACACCATGTGCTCCATCCACGTACCCACAACAAAATCAAAGTATCCACAATCTCATACATGAATGATTCCACCTCCTATTATGCCACTACCACCGGACACACATAGAAGCCATCCAAAGAGAAAGCCACCCAACCTGTCACATGATAAGAATCATAAATTTTGTAACAACTGATATTCGAAGCACAAACACTCAGTCTAAAAGTAATCACATGTATCTGTAGCTATCAAATCCATAGCTGAAGTAGCACCCACAGAAAGTGCTAACCCATCCAACTATCCATACCTCTAAGGTATACCAAGTGAATCCCAAATCAACATATCCAACCTGTAACCTGCAATCACAAGCCTCAAGTAAAATACCTGCCACATACACACCAAGAAGATCCCACTGCAAAGGTAAAGTAAAATCTGAAATCAATCCACTCACAACATCTCATAGAAGTGAATCTGTTTAGTATCAAGGACATCTGCAACAACATGCAACATATAAACCAATATCCTGCAAAAGCAACTCTTGCAACAAGTCTCCAACACTCTTCCAAGTTATGCACAACCAACAAAGGAACGAGATAAAGAAACAACCATGTCATCTCCCACATGACACACATGAACACAAACCAGTGATCACAAACCTCTAACCAATCTCAAATCCAATGAAAGCAAAACTGAATATCCAAAAAGCTAACCAAGACCAAAGAAACCATGCAAATCATAACATGTATCATGTCTTTCTACAAACGCCTCCAAATATCAATTGTGCCAAGTATGATCTCCTCCATAAAACCCCATACAAGAAGCCACAACAACACCCAAACTATAACATATAGAAAACATGGATGTAAGCCTCTCACAAGAAGATCAAACTCATAACCATTCCTAATCCAAGGATTATGCCCAATAAATCATCTCCTAAACTCAACCATGATCATATCATAATAACAACATATGGACAAGGAGATAACCAATGCCAAAACAATCTCTCAAATGAACCTCCAGAACTAACTCACACCATAGTTCAAGATCCATATCCATGAAAGATAAGCATAAACATAACACACCTGAGAAGAAACAATGGGCTATACCTCTCAAGTAGTAAACAGTCAAGTAGACCAAGAGTGGGAATGAGAATGCTCATCAAGATATCCAAGTCTCCAACCAAGACTAATCTAAAAACACTATCCTCTCAAGTCCATACCAGGTGAATGCTCCTCGGTCTTCCTATTGAAACCTTCAACTGTCCCAACTACATCTCTAATCCCAAGAGAAATATGCATCACCTATGTCTCTAAGTATCCATGAGAAATGTAACCAATCAATCCATGCCAAATCCAAATGCACCACAAAAATATCATGAAGAATCTAGAAAATGATCAATGTACTCAATACAAAGAAACTAAACCAAGATCAAAGTCACAAATCCAACCTAGGAATCAGGATCATAAACATGACAACCATGATCTAAACCATCTCAACCAAAGAGATAACATGCTCCATATGAACATGTCATAACATGCCAAACTCTAAATGTGCATCAAGAGTATACCATGACATGATAATGAAACCATCCTAACACCAATGATAACATGTCAAATGAAAGCATAAACCACACCTTTACCAAGGACCCTATGAGTCCTCAAGATGTAACCATTTCCAGACACCATGAAGATAACCACCACCTGCAAGTGCACCAGCAAATTTCAAAGACACTTCTGCAACAACAGGATCTAAGACACCCTCCAACATCCACAAGCACTAAATACATATCACTTTCAACAACTCCCACTCAACTATGGTACGGAGTCACCCATGGCATCGTGATATCCATCTCCTACACCAAGAAGATACAAACCAGGAATCAATCCTACACCGCCACATCATCACTGTCACAAGCTTCGACTGAACCGTGTATCCAAGCTATCCATGACATCATGATAAAATCATCCTCTAACATGAGAATCAACTAAGGCATAAAACCATCAAAGAACTCAAACCTAGCAATCATGAGCTCCTCAAAAGAAACTAAAATAACAATGATACTCAACCAAAAAGATATGCCACCATAACCAAAACATGAATCCAATCAAAATGGTCATAAACAAAGCACCTTCAAACCCAATCAATTCATGCCAAAAAAATCAATGGCACCATGATCTCATCTATGAAACAAGCATCTACTCAATGTGTCCAACCTGTCAGCATAACATAGTCAACCATAAACCTCTACCATGATTGTACTTGGTAACAACTTCTCATCCTCTCTATATGAATACAAATCAGAAAATCATGTGAGAAAATAATGCCACCAATCTGAATATGTATCCATAATGAAAGATCAATGAGCATAAACAACCCATATCCAAGCCATAAATACAACATGTAAGTATAGACCGCTTACATAAATTTGCACAACCTGTAGATCCAACAGTGCAAAGTATGCATACCCAAACCAAGTACTGATAACCATGTCAACATGAGACCAATCTGAAATATGGGTAAGTGCACCAAGATGGTGTACAAAAAGGGAGGTATAAGTGGCCACTTTTTTTCTAAAATCAAGTAAACCTGAACTTCGAAGAGAAATTTGAGAGTCATAAACTCAAAATTAGAAGATGTGAAAATAACAATAAGTACATATTACTCTGAATCTAGTTTCTAAACTACTAAAAAAAAATTAAAATGCATAAGATTAAGATGGGCAAACCTCTCGCGCACAAAAATTATTCCTGATTTTTTCAGATAAATATAACATAGTTGTTTCCAGGTGCGCTTCACAAAATATATAGTTAGATTTAGTATTTTGCAAAACCCTTTGGTAGGATGATAGGTAAGAGTGAGATCTAGAAGTTGTGTATTTTTTGTAATTTTCTATTGAGTATTTTTTTATTTATGATTTTTTGAAGTGGCTGCATCTTGAAATCTTGCACATGTTCGTGCGTTGGGCATAACTTGCATCAAAGTAATCGAAAATGTAATTTTTTTTAAAGTGTATAGAATCTAGTGTAGAAGAGTAATGTGTAATTTTTTTAAATTTGGTCAAGTATATCAAAAGTTATTAAAAAAATGGTAGACATATATGTCTATGAGGACTCTCAAGACACTGGTAAAGAAAATTAAACTTTAGTATGCTAATGTTGTCCAAAAATTGAAAACATTATATGGTTAGAAAGCTCATTTGACGTGTGAAATTATGGTGGTAATTTTACAAATACCCACTAGATGATGTGTAAATTACCTAATGATGAGGAATTTGAAAAACTTGTTCTGAAGAACAAAACATGTGAAAAGGGAGGTAAATGGAGGCAAATGAGGCTCCCAAGACCCAACCTTGTTATCTAGGCCTATTAACTAGCCTCATTCTTAGCTTTTAAATTTACCAAACATAAGCCCATTTAATTTATTTGAATTTAAAATAACACAATTGTGTTAGGGATGTTTTGCTAATTTTTTTGGTGGGTGGCCACTTTTTTGCACACCATCTTGGTGCACTTACCCATATAAATTGAGTATACAATGACATCAACACCAAATCTTCAAGAGAAAACCATGTCATAAACTCACAATGTCACCATAGTCAAATTAGTCCATAAACAATTCAGATCAAAATATCACCAAATAAACCATGTCAAACCTGCACCAAATTTGAACCAACATGTGGAGCTCTCTAAGAGCTTTCCATCGACTACTTGAAGTCCAAATTCTGACTCTATATACCCAAGATATGCTCGTCTAAAAAAAAAATAGCCTCTTAGGCCACAAATGCAATAACATGGATTCCAAAAAATGTCAATGCCCCCATAAAAGCACATTTCAAATTTTCTCCAACATGACCAAAAATATAATTTTATTTTTCTTTCCCGGGTTTGACATAATCCATATAAAAGCAAGCATATCAACATCATTTAATATTTAATAATATCAAATAACAAATATTAAATATTATAAAAAATTATTAAATAAAATTAGGCAGAATTTTAAATTATTTAAACTAAAAAGTTTTTATTTAACAAAAACTTTATTTTAAACCCCCGAAGGGGTAGCGGTGGGGGAGGACCCACCACCCCCGACCGCGGCCCAGGCTAGGCCCGACACCACGGTGGAGGTGGGGGCCGACAGCCCTGTGGTGACAGGGATTGTCATCCCTTTATCGCAGGGTATAGGAGGTCGGGAGGGTGGTAGCCCCGCCCCCACTCCCCCCCCCCCCCCATATATATATATGAACGCCCCCCACAACATGTCGTTTTGGCATTTTAAAGTTTTTATTTTATTTTCAACTTTGCAGGTACCGATGGTTTTTTTTAATTTTTTGCAGATTCTGACTGTAAATTTGACAGCTGCCGCGACCTGCAAAAAAAAAAATTGCAGTTTCCTTCAACTTGGCCAAACTAGGACAAATGTAATATCAAAATTCATAGAAAGGTTAGCAACCTGGATCTAATGGTGAGGTCAATTCCTTCATAGGAGGACATTTCTACAAACTCCCCTCCAAAACCTTCATTTAAATAAAACATCCAAAACCCTATTGACCAACAATTTTTCATGCCAAAATCTGCCAACAACCCATCATAACAACAAACCCAAAACCTTGAGATCTATAATAAACAACCTACAAAACCCATATATCTTGTCATATTCTTACATTCTTTCACGCATTCCCATGGATTCAACTTAGGGTTACAACCATAGCTCTGATACCACTTGTTAGGAAACTTGCATTAAACCATATGACAATTTCCACATAACCCATTATAGATCTTATGCAAATAAACACTTATAATCCACATGCAAGAGAATAGATAACATACCCACAAAATATGACACAAGATATACCTTGGGAAAACCCTCATGAGGGAAAAATGAAGTCTCCAAAAGCATCCATCACCATGTATTATTCAACAAAACATCATTGCAATATAAGCATGGAAGCCTTCAAATCCCTACCACAACCAAACACTCCATGTGAACAAGCATGAATCCACACATCTCATATCATGCTTCCAACCTTCACAAATGCTACATTTGGCTAACCTGTCTAAACTATCTAACCTCAACAACTACCCTTGTCGTCGCTTTTATAGATGCAAGCTCCCACAAAACTGTTAGAGTATTATTACTTTATGCTTATTAATTAAATCATATTGATTTAATTATATAATTTCATATTACTCTAGTTACTTAAGCTTCATTTAGGTGCATTATTAATTAATTATTAATTAATAATGTGCAACCTAGTTCTTTCCCTTTAGGGTTTCTTTCTCACCTTTTATAAGGTTGAAGCTTTGTACTTTTTCATTATTCGCATAATATAATTTTGAGCTCTGTCATTTTGAGCACAAGAGTTTTTTTATTTTTTCTATTTTATTGCTTCATTCTTTGTGACAGGTTTATTGCATGCAGCTGGATCTTGGAGTTGAATCTGATATTTAATCAGTTTCTACATGGTATCAGAGCCTTGCTACTGCAGCTTGTTCAAGTTTTTTGGAGCTGTGGATCAAGCCCTCTCTTTCTAGGGTTTTCTAGTGTTTTTTATATTGGATTTAGGGGTTGCAATTTTTTGGGGCACCTTGGGAAAAAACCAACCTCACAGTTGCGTCCAGAAGGCCCGAAATACCCAAAATCCATATAAAATTTGACTTTTTTGGACACCAGAGCTTCTGGAAAAAAAAATTTCTCTCCAGGCCGTACAACACGCAAAACGAGAAAAAAATTTAAAAAAATCATTTTTTAATGATTTTTGGCGTTTAAAATAATGCCTACAGTTTAAAAAAACACCGCGCCACCCGCGCACCACAAGAGGGCCACCACCCCCGGCTGCTGCACCGACGCCCAGTCGCCGCCCTCCCTCCGCTCGGTCACCACCGGTGCCCAGCCACCGCCCGGCCTCCGCCCAGCCTCAGTAGTGACGTCAACTTACGTCATCCGATTGCCATATGACCGTCAATTTTAAGGTAGGGTCTGTGTTTTTCCAGCAAGCATGCACTTTGAGGGTCCTGTTGGTGTTTTGCTCGTAACTTGAGCAAACAAACTCGAAAACACAAGTATCATATATCGTCGGAAAGGTCTTTCCAAGACAGACACAATGATGTTGGTTTGGTTTACTGATTCAGCCATTTGAGTTCTTATTTTTGGCATCAAAGTTGAGGCTTTATTTTCCTCCTCTGCACTCAGGATCTCCAGTTTTTCTCTGGTTCTTTGTGTTTTTTGCTTCATCTTGTGGTGTACGAGGGATAGAATTATACATTGTGGGGGGGTGCATTTTACTTTCTGCAATTTCCTTCAGAAAGACCCTTCTACTTCTGTCTTATTCTTCTTTCAATGTCAGACCCCTCTGTGGCCCGACTGACACCTCATAACTACCACACATGGAAGCCACACATGACCAGACTACTCATGTCACGAGGTTTATGGTCCTACATGGATGCGGCTCACCTAGTTCTTTAGAGGCCTTACGAGGTGCTTATGCACAGAAATAGGATGGATGAGGCAATGGGCCTCATTGCCATGAACATTTCAGATGGGTTGTTGTTCCACCTGGATGGTCTAACTACACCCAGGGATATGTGGGACAAGTTCTCCACCTTGTTTGGCACCATGGATCAGTTCAGGATTCTCCATATAGATGCAGAGTTCACCTCCTTGGCACCTGACTCATTCACCAGCATTGAGGACTTCCTGATGAAGTTCAAGTCTCTTTGATCTATTTTACAGGTTGCTGGAAAGACGAAGTCAGATGATGAGTGTATCTTCCTGATACTCTCCAAGCTT
>MU227577.1:2538397-2553122 GCA_018584345.1 Thuja plicata | reverse complement strand
CATGGTCAAGCCCGTCATCAAATTGGGTGTGCATATCATCACGCCAATGAAGAGCAGCATTATGTTGCTGCGTAAGGGTGTCAATATTTTCAACAATGGTATTTAGGGTGGCAAGCATAGGAGCTAACTTAGGTATATTCTTATATGTGTTTTTGAAGCCTCGTATAGTGTTCAAATTCTGCTGTATCAAATCCTCTAAAGATTGAGGGTTTTGAAGCGGTTCTGGATTGTTTTGGAGATCAGTATTTGGCGAGAGAGGGTTATTATCTTCATTGTTGTCAACCATGCCTGATTAAATAATATACAAATATAAATTTCAACTTGATTTCATATATTATTAAAAAAATCAATACAAAACCCCATTTTTACTCAAAAAAACTACATTTCACATGAAAATGAAAAAAATTAATCCAGATATAGTAAGAATTTACTTACCGGATAAACTGTGGAGTCAAATTTGTTGTTGGAGTAATTAGGTACCAAAAAAAATCATGTATAGGATATTTCTAGCCATTTTCCAAACCTAAAACGATGAGATAAATGAGGAAAGTGGCTCGCGGGTTTTGATTTATGCCACAGGTTTCGGGTACCCGATATTTTCAGGTACTCGAAAATATCATGTACCCAAAAATATCATGTACCCGATTAGGCTTGTGTTTTGGTGTCAGGTTTGCCCAGGTGTACTGACACCCAGACCTACTAAAAAGTCAACAAACTTTTTCATGCACTTTTGGACAAGTGAAAAGTGGATTTTTTCACATCGCCACTTTTTGGCCCCCCATGATCTCTTGCACATACCCGTTAAGTGATTGTAAAGTTGGTTTATTTGGTAGATTACCGATTCCCCCNCCCATCCCCCCCCCCCCCCCCTCAGTAATTTGATCTCAGGTCTAACAGTAATAGACTTGACATTCAACATGTACCCATAAATTTCTTTATTTAGATACAAATATTTTAAGAGAGAATTTTATACATAAGCATCAATAGCTCATATCTATAAAAAAAAAATTGTGAAGAGACATTTAGGCCTATATTTCTAGAAAATTACCTAGGCCACAATTGATATTTCTCCCCCAAATAGGTGAAGATATGTTTTTTGTGTAAATCTGGAACTACGAATTTCTCTCCTCTAATTGTTTATGTTTATAGAGAGAGCAAGAGGTAACAAATTGATGAATTTTATTGCAAAGTACTACACTAGTTTCCTTTGGATAGGTTAAACTCTTCTCTATGTGTACTAAGGTTCGAAGCTACTACAAATGAATATTGTGAGGTACCTATTAAATGAATTTAAATTTTATGAGAAATTTGTCCTTACTGAAAATTATTATGAGTGCTAGAATTGGTTAGTGTTGCAATCAAAGAGTGGTAAATTTTAAAATTGGGCTAAGGAGGAGATGTAGTAAGGAAGTGTTGAAAAATGGTTGAGCTTCCAACAAGTTGTTGAAAGAAAGTGCATGTTATTATTTAATAGGATCAACGAAACACTAACACAAAATTTATAGGATGAAAGGTTAATATATAATATCTACACTATCTACACATGCAAATTTTGGTGCAAACTAGTCATTAATAATAGTTATGATTCCTTCCTATTTATTGAATAGAGTTGTGTTTTCAATGTAAATCACAAGTGAACTGGATCTTGTTTCCATATAAGATAACCTATACGCTTAGTTTGTGAGAATTTAATTTTAGGATAATGTCAACTCTTAAAAAATAGAAAATTGTTTTGGCTAGCGAATTCAATCATGTGCATAATTTTCTCTAAGGAATAAAATATTGTCGTTAATTGTATCTAAAATATGGAAGATTTGAAAGATAAAACGTTTTCTACGAATAAAAAGAGACTAAAATGAATAGATGAAGAACCATTTTCAAAGTTATCTCAACTCATACATAAAAATAACTCAAATTAAATATTATGTTGAGAGGCGCAACTATAGAATGACAACATCATTCATATCCATGTCATAAAAACAAGAAGAATAAGAATTTTATTTTTGTTATTATCCAATTAACAATGACAACTTTCCTTTCGTAATAGATATTGTTTTTATATTTTTTTATATCCTTGTAAATTTATTTGATTAACGATGTAACTGGCAAAATTCTGGTAAAAGAAAATTATATATATCATGATTGTCCTAATCACTGAGACTTTCTGGTGATTCGGTCCAGAATAACAACCAGACAAACAATGAAGGCACAATCGATTCCGGGCTCAACCGCCACCACAAACGTATCTTTCTCCAACAACACATTTGTCGTCGTATATTTCCGTTTCATCTTCATCCATACAACAACAAAAACAAAACCAGGAATTAAAAAAACCCTCTAATTTGTAAAACCACTGTTTTATTCATATGCCTACTTAATGAGCAGATTCAATTACCTCGGCAACCACACGCTCTCCTCGATAAAATGTACATTCGCGCTGTAAATCGCTGCTCTTTACACAGAAATCACAGTGCTTTTTGTCCAAATTACTGAGCAGGAACACGTCAAGCGCCGTTTTGAGCTGAAACATTGATGATTTTTTGGCAGTAAAGAGAAGCTTCTTCTGAGCGGATTTGTGGCCCTTATACGCTTCCCATCTCCTGTGCATCGAAATCTTCTGCAATGTTGCCCTAATCATTAATCTATAAGCGAATTGATTAAGTAATGCTGATAAAGAAAATTCGTACCTTTTTTCTCATTGTGAGGAGCACATTTCCCTTGGGGTCTTGGAGAAGGCGTTTGCCATGGAAAGCAGCCACTGTGAGGACGATATTTCCATTGGAATCTGTGATCGTGAATTCTTTCCCTTTTTTCTGCAGTGTTAATTCGATGGGATAGGGAGCGCAGAAGTATCGCCCCGCCACGATCGGCACTGTGTGATCTTCATCTTCCATTTCCAGTACTTCTCTTCTCTTTGTTTTGTGTGAAATGCGGAAATAAAACAAGGGTGCAGAAGAAATTTATAAGAAGATGGTTTTGTAAGAAAGCCGGTTGTGTTGTTGTTATGCGGGTTGTGGAATAATTGATATAAGAGGAAAAGGGGCGAAAAAGAGAATCGTGTGGGCATTAAGAGGTCGGTGTGTGGAATGATGCCTCGAAGATACATTCCATTGCCTCTTCGTGAATGGGTTGGTGCTTTGAATTTCACGACAACCTCGCCTTTCACGCGCTTTTTTATTTTAAAGCCTCGTATGGTAGACTAGGGAAAAAGATCCCAAAGAATATTATGGATCTATATATAGGTGTGGGGTTGAAAAAGATTATTCTATATTTATGTTGATCTAGTTAAATGATTGAAGTTATTCTAAAACATGTTAAATTTAGAAAATGATGTTGTTGCCCCCTTAAAATCATGAGTTTATTTTATTTATTTTGTCAGAGGGTTGTTGGTTATTGTTATATAGGGTGGAATGATCTAGTAAAAGAATTCAAAGTAGAGATCCTTGATTAAGATAATGTGACAAGATAGAAGGGTTTTGGTATTGTCAATTAAGTCATATCATGTATTCTAGTTATCGATTAGATTCTGTCATGCAATCTAATATAGATTTTGTGGTTGAGCTCTCTTATACAATGACCTTAAAAAACTTGTTCTCGTTTGTTTTGGTACTTACTCCATAGTTTGGTCAATTTTAGAAGCGTAATAGAACTTGGTCTAAGATGAAGGAAATATTCAAGTGGCTTGTCTCCATGGCAATTGATCCCTTGATAAATGATGAAATTTCATATACACACTAAGAACCCTATGGGAATGCATATGTAGTGTGACTAGTGAAAGATGTAATGCCTAAATATGGAGTTCTAGGTTTTAAATGTCCTTGAATTGGATATTTCTCTAGATGATTCATTCTTATGAATCATTCAACTTTTAAAAATCCATGTACGAGATAGGCTATAATACATAATCATGGTTATTAATTTGAGATATTTAATGTATGGAACAAGAAGGAAAAGTTATTATTTATATGAAAGATTCAGCGTCAATGCCCAAAAGATACATTTGAACATTGGTGGACAAGGTCATGTGGTCTAGGTAAAGGTTTGCGAATCCATTTAAGGCATATCAAAGTGATCGACACAATAATAGTCACGCACTAAAATAGTGATACAACATATAGATGAAGATAGAAACATAACATCCTTGTTTGATTACTAAAATTCAGCTCATATAAGGACCAAAGGTGAAAATTTATATATCAAACTGATCTCTAAATGCAAAGTAAAAACATGTATACCTTCTAGGACGGAGAGTTAATTTTTACAATACATGCAATGTTGCAATCTTTTTCACATCTTTGGTCAAAATAGTATAAGCCTCTAAATTTGGTGGATTATTTGAAAGTTGAGCTTATTTTCTCAAGTTAGATCAAATAAGTATGGTGCGCTTAGGACACACTAAGTGAAGTTAATAAAGATTGCATTTTTCCTATGTAAAATTATTTCTAGTACAAGTTTTTATAGTTTCTTCTAGAGGTGTTCTTCATAATGAAGGATTAGCTTCTACTTGAATGGGTTCTTCTTGTCCAAAATTTATTGTCTTTCCCTTCTTTTTATATTGTATTGTTCCATGCCATGATTCCTCTTGAATTAGTCATTTCTTTATTTTTATATCTTTAGTATTCATCGTACATCTTTACATGATGAAATAGTTTAACTCTTTTGTACTAGTCTCTCTTATCATTGCTCCCCTAGTTTTCTCCCCTATTCTATGCCTTCTTGTTTTGTTACATCAATATATACATTTGGTGGAGGGGGATATTTTTTATCTTTGATTTCCTTATTGTTTTTTATTTATCAAAATTCTCTTATGTGTCCTTTTTCTTTTAGTCAATTTAATCCCAACATGTAGCAAACATTTTTTGGGAGAATCTCATGGATGTGCTAAGATATTTTATGTTGTACTTTCTAAAAGTTTGGCACTTCCCTTGTGTAAAAGTTATGGACCAAAAGGGTTTGAAGTTGTACTACTTTTAGGTGGATATAGTCTTTAGTCGTGACTGTTAACATCACATCATTAAATACAATCGGTGTTCTACCTGGTAGATTAACCTTTATTTTTATTAAATATCCTTATGTGTAATTTTAATTTATAGAATTATCCATATCCATATTGATAAACTACCTTGTTAAGAAAATTATCTATGTTTTATTTTATTTTATTGATTTGACCAACGTTGTAGATTTCCTCCATATATAGTTTCATATTCATAGGAATTCACTTTAGAATTTAAAAAATAATAATAAATTAATAAGTGAACCATACTTAAGCCTCTTGTTCTTCTATATTTTCCCTAAATTCTCCATTAACTATTTTCTTAGGTTTTTACTAGGTTGCATTCTTTCTCATTCATGACCATTTCATAGGTAACATGGATGCACGTAGTAAGTCATTAAATGTTACTTCTATATTATAGTACAAAAAATTGCATACTTATGCAATAATAGATTTACATCTTGAACATGTCTTACTCTATACATTATGACATTTTTATATTCCCGTATGAAATATTTTATCTTACATCTAAATATCATGATATGTTATTGACCTGCATTCTGAAATTCAATAGAATTCTCCTAGATGAGAGCACAACATGCATCTACAAGATGCACTGATATCTAACAACTTTTTAAAATTTAAAAATACACTTTTCACATGAATTATTTATAATGCATGTCCTAACACGCCTAAACAATAAAGTAGCACTTCTTCTCTCTCATCTAAGAAAACAAAAGTCTCTCTATTTACCAATTTTCAAGGACTTTTGAAAGAATCTCTCTACTTCTCACTCTTGGAAAAAATCTATCAAAATACTTGTATCTATTGCGAAAATATATTTTTAAGTACTTTGTTATTGATCAACTCTTCTCTTGCACTGATTGAAGCTTCCAAACATTAGAGCTCTTGCTTCCATATTCATACATTAAGGGAATCCTTGGTTATTTAAAACATTCTCATATTGTTTTATATTATCTATTGTCTATTTATTGTAGATTTTTTTTATATAAAAGTATATTTATTTATCATTATTGTTTTATTCATTTTCATTCAATGTATTTGGGTAAGCCAAGAATCCATAAGCATGAAGGTTATCTTCCACTAATGAAATAATAAACATAATATAGAATAATCTATCATATAATATGAAGAGTATATGAAATGAACATAGAAGCCTTGCATATATAGTCAAGGTAGAGGAGTGAGAAGGTAGGAGTGAAACTTAGACTACCCCTCAAAAGGTGCAGCACTTGTGATCTAACTTGATAAGTATGTGAGCAAGTGAAAAGTATGCAAGTAATAGGTGTCTCAAGTGACAAGGACACATAGATCAATACCATAAAGGGAAGTAAAACATAAAACAACCTAAGGCAAATTAAGCTAAATGTAAATAGGCCAATCCTAGAAAGCTGACAAGCTAACTAGGTACATAATGACTCTATTTACACTAACACTCACCCTTAAGTGCAACTTAGAGAGTAATATATATGCAAGATGGAGAGCCCCAACTAAAAAGAAAATAATCACATAAGATGAAATTGGGTACAAATACCTACAAATTAGAGAGCTAAGATTATTGTCTCATGCTTTGATAATATAGACAAAAACATCATAAATTCTAGTTATGTTGTAGCACAGAAATAGCTCAATCTTTTATAGAGGATAGGTGGAGAAGCAATGTGGATGACTTAAGATTCCTACAAGTGGTTGCATGTAAAATATATGGGTTGTTTGAATGGACTAATATATTTGTAGAGGTATGGAAGCATCTACGGTAGGTTTTTGAGATCTATCACTCAAAGATAGTATGTGTACCTAGTTGCACTATCATGGTATTTGGTATCGCATTCTACCACAGTTTATAGTTATGGCTTTGAGTTTGGAAATAAATAAATTTGCATATGGAGAGTGATATTCAAAAGTGTCATTGGCTAAAATTAAGCATACATAAATTCAAAAGCAACAATGCGCTCATTGTGCTAGTTTGCATATTGTGTTAATATTTTGATGAGTGTGCTAGAGAATGGTAATGTGCGCTAACTAGAGGAACTATGTGAAGGTTATTTGGAATCACTCAAGTTCATGTTAGACAATGCATTGCATGATTCCACTCACGAAGCAACGTGTTGGATTTATAATTGAATTGACTAAATGTTTGGTATGTATAAGAAGAACGTTTATTGCCAACTTAGCAATGTTGTAACTATGTTCCAGGATAACATGTAAAATTAATTAACATTGGAATGTATATAAATTTATAATCGAGATTCATTCCAATGGACAATGATTAGTGTATGTGGAAAAAGGTGTGCAAGTTGTATATTCAATGAGGATCAAAGATGAGTTGAAATCTGCAAATAAAGTTATAAATCCTATAAACACTGAGAGAGTGTTATGATGTAGGTCAAATTATACAATCATTCAAAGGTTGAGTTTAGAAGGTCAACATGATATATCTTTTGAACCTATTTTAGGTTGGTGCCTCATAATCTGAGTCAGTGCTCAATTCTTGAATTAGTGGGTTGATATCTTATGTAGGTTGATGCCTAAAATGAGATTGGGAATTGGTACCTAAAACATATTGTAAGTTCTTAATTATCTTTGTGAGGCTATATTTGGGCAGTAGATCCAATCAATTATTCTCGCCATAGTTTTTCCCTTCTTTTTTTCTACGTATATTTGGTGTTTTTATGTATTGATGTGTAATTATGTTTATCGTTTGATTAGACATTTTATTTTTAAAATAAGATCCAATAATGATTTTGATGTTGAATTACATTTGAACTCAACTTTTTATTTACGAATCAACCCCGCAAATTATATTTTATAATTATTTTGATACTCATGCATCGTCAACTAATGAGGATATGACCAATAAGGTAGCTAAGTACTTGCAAGGCATTTTCAAATCTTTACGAAGTTAGGAATACTAAATTGTAATACATTTTTGACAAAGTTTAGGAAATCATTTAAAGATACATAGTTTTGACATTAGAAGCTTCACTTGCTTTTATTTTTTGGTCATCAATTCTCATATTTTGAACTAACCTTTTTTACTCAAATATCATATATCTTAAATGTGTTTTATAGATAATTCCTTCACTTTTTATTTAAAAGGAACAAAAAAAATAATTAACAATATAAAATGGTATCTATATGCTATTTCTGAATTTAACTGTGTATCAATATTTTAGAGCACACACTCCAATGATACAAGCCAAGAGCCAAGAGCCAAGAGCCAAGCCCTTTAATTTCACTTGCATGCACAAAATGCCAAAAAAATATATATATTTTAAAAGAAAAATGGAATTAGTTTAAAGAATATATCAAACAAGGAAATGAAATCGGGGCGAGTGGTAAATCATTTGCGACGACAAACTCGAAGGGTTTTATCGCCTAAAAAGACTTTTCCCATGTCACGTTTTCCCCTTTCATTGGCAAAACTGATAAAAGAAGATATTTTGTCATAAATTCTGAAAATCTGTAGTGATTTGGTCGAGAATGAGTACAAGAGAAACAATGAAGGCACAATCCATTCCGGGCTCCACAACCACCACAAACGTATCTTTCTCCAACAACACATTTGTCCTCGTATATTTCCGCTTCATCTGAACCATTCAAACAACAAATACAAAACCACTTTTAAAAACCCTCTCATTTGTAAAACCACTGTTTTATACATACGCCTACTTAATTACCAGTTTCAATTTACCTCTGCAACCAAACCCTTTCCTCGATAAAATGCACAATCGCGCTGCAAATAGCTGCCCGTCACATGGAAATCGCAGTGCTTTTCATCGAAATTACAGAGCAGGAACACGTCAAGCGCCGTCTTGAGCTGAAACATTGACGATTTCTTGGCAGTAAAGAGAAGTTTTTTCTGAGTGAAGGTGTGGCCCTTATACGCTTCCCATCTCCTGTGCATCGAAAGCTTCTGCAATTTTGCCCTACCTATTAGTCTATAAGCGAATTGATTAAGTACCTAAAGATCATAACTTTTTTTTATCGCACCTTTTTTTCCATGGTTAGGAGTACATTTCCCCTGGCGTCTTGGAGAAGGCACCTGGTATTGAGAGTGAGCATTGTGAGGACTGTAATTCCATTCGAATCTGTGATTATGAAATTCGGCCCCTTTTTCTCGAGTGTCAATTCGATGGGATACGGAGCGCAGAAGAATCGCCCCGCTACGACCGCCACTGTGTCATATTCCTCTTCCATTTCCTCTTCTCTTCTCCTTGTTTTGTGCAGGAGGCCGAAGTGAAGTTTGACATGCAAAGAAAGCAACGGTGCAGAAGAAATTTAATAGGAAGAATGCCGGCAGCTTTGTCCATGTGTGGCTGTCTGTTGCAGCGTTGTGAAATAATTGTTACAAGAAAGAAGGAAAATGTAATGACACTCAGATTAATGCCTCCAGATATGATTGCTTCTTCGGGAATGGCAGTCCACGCTCTGGGTTTAACGACCACTTTGTCTTTCACGCGCATAATATTTTAAAGCTGGATCCAATGTAGCTTATGGAGGTAATCAAATAACTGACAAAAAAATCTGTATGAGATGTTTTAAACGCAACAAAGTTTGAAAAAAAAAATTCCTTAATTAGCATATTAAAATTTATGTATAAGAAGTTTAGATATCAAATCTTGAAAATCTTTAGCATTCATAAATATTTTAAACAGTAAAGAAAATATAAATTAAAAATATTTAATCTTAAAAGTCAATTTACAAGAATGAAAACTCATTAAAGTAATAGCAATGGCACTTTTGGTATGGGTATATGGAAGAGGTGTGGAAGATCATTTAGGGAAAAGTTGGTCTGTTATTTGCATACATTTGTGTAGTACATGAAGTCAATTGCTATGTAATTAGTAAATTAATCCTCATTTCTAGGCCAATGCTTGGATTAATTAATTCCAAAAAAAACCTGAAATTCATTTTTTATTGAGAATAAGCTATTCATAGATTCGAAATAAGTTATTCATAGACTCAAAATTACAACAAAATGTATAATCTTATTTTTTTATAGTTTATTTTTGTTATAATCTTTTTTTTTAAGTTTATTTTTTTTATAATTTATTTTTTTTTTATAATCTTGTTTTTTTTAAGTTTAATTTTTTTTTGTAATCTGATTTTTTTCTTTTTTTTTTTAAAGTTAATAATACATATTTTATTTTGCGTAAAAAAAATAATACATATTTTAATTGAAAGATATATAAGTTAAAAATACATATATATTTTAATTAAAAAACCAACAACAAAAATGTTTTTTTTTTATAATTATAATTTTTTAATAAGCTAAAAATACATATTGTTCAAATTAATTAAAAAAATGAAAAATAATCTTTATTTTTAATTCCACATTATGGGATCCAAATGCATAATAGATTAATTCACAATCATCTTCTAGGTGCACCAAACAGGTCCAAACCTTATTCTAGCTTTCATTTTCAGGATTAATTAATCCGAGAATAGGTCCTTATTCTAAAATAGGCCTATTCTGGATAAATTAATTTCATGCACCAAACGGGCCCTATAATAAAGGATTTTGTGGAGAATTGATAGCTTCAAATGAACTATGCATCTACATATTAGGATCCAAACATGACTAAAAGAAAAATATTTGAATTTGGTTGATAATTTGACTCAATTAGCAACAAGCTCGTGTTATGTTTGCAATAAGGAGAGAGTGATGAACAGGGATAGGAAGAGGGAGAGATAAAGGGGGCAAGAGAGAGAGAGAGAGAGAGAGAGAGAGAGAGAGATGGGTAAGGAGATAAAGATAGGAATTGTTGCCTCTTGTGTTTGTCCTTGATGACAAAAAGGGTATATCAGTACCTTTGCTCTTATTCACAGTAATTCATTTGACGGTATATTAAGTTGTTTTCCATTTGTGTTACTGATGAGTACAATGTGTTTTTGCAGAGCTCACTAGTATAGGTGATCAGTCTATTTCTCAATCTTATTGATCTTATATTCAGGTTTTCAAGTATATGGTTCATTATCATTGCATTTGATTAACATGATAATTGCATCATGTAGCATTGATTAGTAGTTGACACTTTAAAAGTGCTCACCAAGCACTAGGGTAATAGTGCTATAAGGCATGATATTTTAGTGGTTGATATTTAAAGTGCTAACCAAGCACTTAGCACATGCAATAGCCTAAGCCTATCGGGTTGCATTTCATATGTAACACATAATGGTGGTAAAAAGGTATTTGTGCTTATCGGGTTACATTTTGATCATACTTAACATACTTGACACTTATCACGAGTTTGGCGGCAGAAATGGTTTAATGTTTAAAGTGTTAACCACAACACTAACAGACACTTAACTTGTTCACCTATGTGACATGGCAACTAGTTGTTGATGGATTTGAAACGAAATAAAATGTAGCATATGAATCTCAAATTTCATTTTGAGATAGTTTGGGGTTCGGTTATTATTATTGTTAAACAAAACACTTTGGTATATGGATGTGAACCTTAGCTTGAGCCCGCCACCATGGGATGCTTGGAAAATAGTTAAAGAGATGCTTATGGTTTGATTTTTATATGGTTTTTAACTATGACATTCTACCTGCAACATATTGCGATTTGGTGGTTTGATTGCCGAGATTTGTGGGATCTTCATGTGGATTTGAAGGGACAACTTCATAGTTTTATACTTCCTCATTTCACAGGTATTTTGTTGACTTACCCTACTAATGTTGGTAAATCATTGGTAAATTCTTCAGCTTAGTAATCATTTATTTAATGAATTTTGTTTTGAAAAATATAACTGTGGAAAGAACGATTGTAGATGATGTTGTTAAAGCGGTTTGTTAAGTTGTTAACAGATGGTTTACATTTTTGTTTAGAACAAGGAATGACATTTTGTTTTGGTAAAAGTTTGGTGAAAAGTTTGATTGTCGATATATCCCAATCCGATAGTGTCACTTGGTTTTCTCTGGTTTTTCAATTGTTCATCAATCTTCTGCATGCTTTGTTTGAATCTTGTGAGTCTTGCGCTGATTTCTTTTTCAACTTTCAGGTTGTTCTTAAAGTCATCGTTCTCTTGCTTAAGTTTCTGGTTTTCTTCTTGTAGTTATAAATTTCTGTCACTAGTACTTTCTATCAGTTCTCTCTGTGCATGAATATCTCTATTGTCTTTCCAATAGTATGTCTTTTCCGGTAATTATTTCTTCAGCATCTCTCTTTTCTGTTTCAAGAATTGCTTTAGCACTTTCGACGGATCTCATTATTTCCAGTATTTTTGTCACTCTCAAAGCTTGACTTTCATGTTCTTTCTTCATCTGACTAACTTCTTCAAGTAATTCATTATTCTTTTTCAATAGATCAGAAATAGCAGCATTAGCTTCCTTAGAATTGATACTTCCTTCTGATTGTTTGTCAAGGTCATCAAGGCTCATGTTTAGTTTTTATGTAAGTTCCTTATGTTTTGCAAATGATGTCTTTAGCTTGTTCTTCAACTCATGAATCATTTCATTAGCATCTTCTAGGGCTTCCTTCGAGCCCTACTATTCTATCATCTCCCATACCCCCTCAAATTTTGTTTAGAATATTATGTTTCTGACACTTATAACTTTCCATTATCCCATATTTACTCCAAGTTGTTAAACTTTGCTTCTAGAGAACCAATGTGCTATGATACCAATTGTTGGAAAGATTTAGGTTAGGGACTGAGAGGGGGGTGAATCAGTACCTCAAACAATTCACACTCATGCCCTATCAATCTCAAACTTATACTTCTTATGTTTACCGATATCAATATATGTTTCGTCTTTATCAGATAAATGTTGTGATATTAACCGATAACTTATAACTGGTAGCTTTGCAAGTTAACAAACATGTAAAACATATAAACACTTAAAATAATATTTTGGTGTCGCAGAAAACCCTTGGTGAGAGGGAAAAACTGTGGTGGGGATGAAAACCACAACTTATCATCGCAATAATAAGGTGCCCGGTTAAGATCTTACAAAAGCACTGTTAAATGTTAGTCATTTATGGGATTTTCTTAGAGACATGTTAAAGTAGTATACCCTGTTAGGAGTAAGCCAGTTAAAGGATTTTATCCTACTTATACAGTGTTCACCATGTTAAAGGATTTACAATAAGTTCATGAATAGAACTTCTTAGTCTGGTTAGAGACTACCCAATTAAGGGATTTCACAATCTTGTTGCTAAACTGTTAGGAATAAATCAACATGAAATTTGACCTGTGAATGCTTTCTTCTAAAGCCTGTCAGATCTCGTTATGCTCTGTTCCTTTTTTGATTTACACTTTGCTTGTCTTCACTGATACTTGTTCATGCTTTGCGTTGTCGCTTCTTTATTCTTCTCTTTCCTATATCTCTTTCTCTCTTATCTCATTTTAAAGTATATTGTCTTGACCTAATCTATCTTTTAAGTGTTTTGCCCTAATTGGGTTTTCTCAATTCTTGCTTAGGCCGATGTGATAATAGAATGTTGTCCTCAATTCTAATATTATCTTTTCCTTTCACTAATAAATCTTTCTGATAAACTTTGTCAATAGTCATAACGTTCTTGTCGATAAACTATATTTTTCTGATAGTACTCTATACTTGATGTTTGTTGCATATCCTTGATGTTAGTTGCCAGCAATGACAATATTATCAAAATCATTCTTTAGAGATCTTAAGTGGTCTTAAAGGGTCCTAGAAAACATTAATGTGTTCTAGAACCCCTTAAGACTCTTTATGACCCCTTAGGACCTCTTCACCATATAGTAATGTATGTTAAGGGGTTCTAAAGTGTCTTAAGGGGTCATAAGGGGCCTTAGGACACATTAATGTGTACTAGGACCCCTTATGACCTCTTACCACACACTAATATTTTGTAAGGGGTCTTAAGAGGTTGTACGGGGTCTTAAGCAGTCCTATGACACATTAATGTGTCCTAGGATCCCTTATGATCCCTTAGGACCCCTTACCATACACTAATGTTTGGTAAGGGGTCCTAAATTGTCCTAAGGCGTCTTAATGTGTCCTAGGACCCATTAAGAACCCTTATGACCCCTAAGATGTATGGTAAGGTGTCCTAAAGGGTCCTAAGGGGGCATAAGGAATCTTTGGACACATTAATGTGTCCTAGTACCCCTTATTACCCCTTACCATACACTAATGGAGATGGATTTAAAGAGATATGAAATGAAAGCGAAAGAGAGAGAAAGAGAGATACAAAGCAAGGAAAAAGGATGGAGATGGATTTAAAGAGATATAAAATGAAAGCGAAAGAGAGAGATAGAAATAAGTAAATTGAGAGAGGGGAAGATAGGTATAGAGAGACATTTTCTCTTAGGTCATCTTGGGCAATTGCGTAAAAATGATCAAAGACAACAAGGAAACCCTATATGATGATTTATATAATAATTTAATCTCATTAGTACATAAAATGTAAGTTTTTCTTTATTTACTACTTTTTAACTATGTCAATTTTTATGGGAGAAAATTTGAACTAAAAAGAATGATTTTGTATGCAAAAGTTGTGATTATTACAAGATTCAAAATTAAGGATTCACTTCAAATGATTATAATTAATTTTTAGCATGTTTATCTAAAAAAATTACCATATCCATATTGTAGGTCTCGTAATCACCTTTCCAACACCTGTCAAAATCAAAAAGATAAATGGGGAGAGAGAGAGAGAGAGAGAGAGAGAGAGAGAGAGAGAGAGAGAGAGAGAGAGAGAAGAAAGAAATAGGGATGGG
>MU227577.1:2514901-2534629 GCA_018584345.1 Thuja plicata | reverse complement strand
TTGATATTTCAATATCATGTCTCTTCAAAATGAAGTCATCTAAATGAATCGTATATTTTCGCCAATGCTTGACTTAACAAGAAGCAAATGTAGTTACTTTTTGTAATCGTATGCTTAACAAATCGCATCAATTGAAGGAAGTCATGTTTATGACTATGTTTGTCTACATATGTATCTATTCATTAACTAAACCCTATGTATAACAATTTAATTTGTTAGGCAATCTGTAGCTATGATGATTGGCTTCCACAATCTGTAGCTATGATGATTGGCTTCCACCGCTGATTTTCCATACTTAGAGATATCGGGATTTCAGAGACTCTTTTGACATCTATAATGAGACTTTACGAGCGTGTTGAGGGTAGGTTCAAGACTCCTGAGGATTTCTCTAACCCTATCCAGAGCACTATTGGAGTGAAACAAGGGTGCCCCCTTTCCCCCACCTTGTTCGGCATCTACATTAACGAGCTCGAGGCTTTTCTCAGAGATTCCTCACCTCCGGGTGATGGTTGCTACCTGCACTAGGTTCTTATCTCCATTCTCCTCTTCTCTGATGATGTGATTCCCCTTGCCTCCTCACCGGAAATTCTCCAAAGACTTCTTGATAGCTTGGCCTCTTTTTGTGATTCGAGACAGCTAGTGGTGAATCTCGGTAAAACACAAGTGATAATCTTCAACTAACTGAAGACCTCACATCTTCATTTCTACAATCAGGGACTGGAGATTGAGATTACTTCTTCATACACCTACCTTGGGGTCAAGTTCTTCGACCCTCGCTTCAGTCTGAGACCCGCCATTCTGCCCAGGATCAGTAAAGGGATGGGTTCCCTTGCCATGTTGGAGAGACAATGTTTCAGACATCATTTTCAGGACACCGCGTCCAAGTTGTCCCTCTTGGATTCCTTGGTGAGACCTATGGTACTTTATGGCTCTATTGTTTGGGGGTCATCCCTTCTAGATTCTGATTGGGCCTCTATTGAGCATGTTCAGACTATCTTCCTCCGGCGTATCATCAGATGTCATCAGTCCACCTCTCATAGCATCATTTTGGCTGAGTTCGGGGCTCATCCCTTTAGATTGGGGGCCATCTTTGATCTGGTTTGGTTTATTCAACGCCTCCGTTGTTTTGCGGACTCCAATGATGGTCGCAACAGATACTCCTACCTGGCCTATTGCTCTTCATTGGCGCTTGCCAAGTCAAACCCCTCCCCCAGAGACCGTTGTTGGTATGCCCAGGCCTCATCCCTTTTAGGTTCCATCGGGATTGACATTGATCATCTCCCCCCTATCAGTTCTCGCTTGACGCTCCGACTCACCTCCTCCCTTCCAGATAGGAGTTGAATAGACATGTCAGACTTGACATATACAGGCAGTATATCACCACGACCTGGATCAACCTATGTGGGGGTCTGCACTCGAGGATGGCTTTTTATGCTGAGCACTTTCTAGACATTCGGGATGGGATTATTGTTCATCCTAAATACTTATCTCAACGTTGGTGCCATGCCCTTCGCATCACATTGGGATCTTTCAGGGTTGGATCTCACCTCCTTCGGGCCCAGACATACCATCACATTGCAAAGATGATCGAATTTGCAGGTTATGCACCCTAGCCGAGATTGAGACTGAGACACACTTCATCTTTTGTTGTCCTACTTACTAAGAGATTAGAGGGAGATTTTATTGCTTATTCAGAGGGTGCAGTTCCTTGACTGCTCTCTTCAGCTACACCGATTAGAGATGTCTGGCACTTTATCTCCGTGAGACTGTACATCTCCACGAGCATACTCTACTTCTTTTCCCCCAGAGACAGATATCCGATCAGCTCATTACGGTCTTCTTCTTGCCCTTGTCTCCTTTAACAGGGGTGAAGCAGCCTCACATTGCCTCCATCACCGGTCACTTTAGATCTGTGAGACCTCGCAGCACCTTTACCCGTCACCGACACATCTCTAGCAACTCACAACGACGACCCAGGGTTCCTACTCATCTAGATCATTATCCTTCAGTGTTGGATTTCTTTCTACCTGAAAATGATCCTTAATCCTTCTCTTGTGTCTATCCTTCTTGCCTGTTGTTTCTTGTTCTCTTCTTTCTTTTTTCGCTCTTGGTTGTTTTCCCAACCACTGTTTGGTGGTCTGTTGGTTCATTGTTCCTTTTGTTGTACCTTTCCAGTTCCTTAGACCCTTGTTGGTCTCTTGTTGGACATTAATAAATTTATCTTATGTTACCTAATTCAAACTGGCGTCACTTAGATGGCATCGATTAATATTTAACTCAACCGATTTTAATAATGTTTAAATTATTCTTTTAACTATTGTTTGACATATCATTTTCTCCTCATGTTGTCGTCGATGTCAACACATAATATTCTTGTTGTATCTTTCTATGCTAACGTGGATGTCATCATATGTATGAATATTGCATCACATATAGGAATAAAGTACATCACTATTTTACTTATCAAGATCTAATTATTTGGTCTTCATACCACAATTACTTTTCACTACATCACTCCATATTACAAAGATTGTTGCCTCTCATGATTGGTTTATATTAGTCGCTACCCTTAATAACACACTTGCTTGTCTTTCATTATTGTTTTGTTATATCGCTACCCTTAATTATTTATCAATCTTTCATCTCCACTTTACTATTAAATGATAAATCAAGGTTGTTAATAAGTCTTCTTAAGTGTTGCATTTATTATTGACTAATGACATCAATCACAAACTTGACAACAATGGAATCTTCTATTTATCACAACCTTGACATCAATGACAACTTCCAACAAAACCCTAACCCTTAATTAAATTGAATTGTAACCCAAACCTTGAATAAAATTGAACCTTTCATATAATCCTAATTAAAAATTAAACCAAATCAAACAATATTACATTCTTCAATAATTCAAAAATTATTCTTGAACATTAAAATAAGATAGAACCGTGCACACTTATTTTTGAGATTGAATGCTCTAATTAATTAAAAAAAATTAATAATAATAATAATAATAATAATAATACAACTTTTGTTAAATACATTCATTTTTAATTATATTCTCAATTAGGGTTAGGGTTAGGTTCAATTATAATTAGCATTAGAATTATAGTTCAATTAGGGTTAAAATTAAGGTTCAATTAGATTAGGGTTAGGGTTTGATTAAAGTTATAAGAGAGATATTTGAGTTGCAGTTAAATTATGATTTTAGTTTTAAAAAAGGTTAGATTTAGATGTAATTAGGGTTATTATTATGGTTCAGTTAGAGCTCAATTAGGGTAAATTATAGAGTCTGGGTTCAATTTAGGGTTAGGATTCAATTAGGAGGAATCTTTCAGTTGAGGTTGGAGTTATGGTTAAATCAGGTTCAAGGTTTAATCAATGTTAGAGTCGATGTTTAATTAGGTTTATAATTAGAGTTAGGGTTTCCATTAGAATAAGTGTTGGTGTTACAAATAGCATTATAAATAGTGTTATAAGTATGGTTAGGATTAGAATTAAAATTAGGATTATACTTAGAATTTAATTAAATTTAAGAATGTGGTTCGTCTAGTGTTAGGGTTATGGCTAGGGGTTAGTTAAGTTTGGGGATAGGGTTCCATTAGAGCAAAAAAAAATCCATTTAGGGACAAGGTTAAATTATGGTTAGTTTCTTATAGGGTTAGCATTGTAATTTAATTATGGTTAAGGTTAAGGTTAAGGTTAAGTTAGGGTTGAGATTCAACTAAGAGAAAATTGTGTTAAGGTTAGGAATAGGTTTCAATCAGGGTTCAAAAAGGTTTACATTTAAGGTAAGTGCTCAATTTGGATTAGGGTTAAGGTCAAGGTTAAAATAAAAATAAAGAATAGATTTCAATTTAGGTTAGGGTTCAATTATAATTACAAGAGACATTTTATTTGGCATTAGGGTAACAATTTAATTAGGGCTAAGGTTACGGTTTAATTAGAATTAGGGTTGAATTGGGGAGAATTTTAGAGTTGACATTAGTACTAGGACTAAATTAGGTAGGAGTTCAATTACTGTTAGAGTCAAGGTTTAATTCAGTTAATAATGAGAGAGAGGGTCTCTATTAGAATAAGGGTTAGGTTAAGGTTAAGGTTAGGGTGTAATTAGTGTTAGGGTTAGAATACAATTAGCATTAGAGGTCAATTAGGGTTACTATTTAATTAGGATTAGGTTTACCAATTTTTTCACACTACATGAAATTGGTATGTCACCCCCTATAAACTGTAGTGTGTCAGGTAAACTTTTTAACATGATGGATGATGCTAGTGCAACACATCCTACGATACCACATGGGTTAGGGGTAGACTGGACCTCGTGACCTCATGTCTTACCATAGGAAGCCCTCACCAATCAAGTCAAGCGCCCAACAAAGGTTAGGATTACCTTTAAGGTGAGGGTTATGCTTCAATTTAAATTCATCTAGTTGTTTAATTATGGTTAGGGTTAAAGTTAGTGTTCAAAATCTATGATAAATCTTAATGTTGTAGTTGGGATTAGGGTTCAAACAAGATTAGGGTTACGACTCAATTAGGATTAAGGTTAGGGTTCAAATTAAAATAGGATTAGAGTTTAACTAAGCTTACGGTTCATGGTTAAACTCTATACATGTAAATCTTTCCCATAAATGCATGCATATTATTGACAGTTAAAGAATGTCACTAACAAGACATTTATTTATTTTTGAGTTATGAGTTACAAGTTGCAGCTGCCCTATCCACCGTCCACGTAAACAAATAACTAGTAGTAATTAACGATCATGGTTACGATGCACTTTTTAAGGCTTGATACGTGTTATCATTCCGGTGACTTCCTGCAGAACTCTGTTTCCTTCAGAAATTCGGCTTGAAATTAAATTTCGGCCATTGATCTAGATCATCAAATGATCTCAAATAATACATTTAACAATATAAAACAATGGATATTACTAATTAGGTTGTGTCCATGTGTGATCAATTATATTCGCAACAAATAAAGGTGATATTCGTTGGACGTGATATTGCATTAATTATAATGTTTTATATTAAGGTAACAACGGGTTTTGAAGGTGGCACGAAACCCTATACAAGAAGGTCACAAAAGATATTCAATAAAGCCCTCTAAACGAAACGGGTCAAGACCACAGTGAGGGTTTTACAACAGGCTCCCACAACCTTGGAGAAACAATACATGAAACAGCCTTCATGCAAACCCACGGTAAAGACAAATCCAAGTCTAGGATTTACCTTTAGCACCCTTCTGATGGGAACGAAGAGTCATATCAAAGGAAGAGGACATCTTGAATTTTTTTCCTTTTACAGTAATCCATCCCTCTTCAACTCTAGCCGCCTCATCTTGCCAACGCGGAGGAACATCAACCGAGCCAAAACGATCAAGGCTACCAGCAGGGGTAGCCAAAATGCTAATAGATAAATCAGGAGAAGCTTCCACAGAACCAAAAGCCACCTCCACACCCACATCACCAGGGGGCACCAGAGATGCGGCAACCCCCACCAAACCAGGTGACGGAACCACCGAGGAGACAGACCCTGGAGAACACTTATGAGCCACAACCAAACCCTGCGTAGCCACCTGGGAAAAACTTTTCAGCGAAACGGACTTCTTTTCCACCACATAGTGTTGAGTAGAGGCCCCATTCCACCAAGAAGCATTATTTTTCTTTTTACCCATACCACATTGAGCTGTCATATGCCCTATTTTAAAGCACCTTTTGCATCTGAAGGGAATCCCTTCATAATCCAGAGACTAAATCCATTTTCCTTTGGAAGAGTTGATCACTATCTCCTCGGGAAGACCCTTAGAGGGATCAATATCCACAAGCATGCGAGCATAAGTAGAGTGGAGAATGTCACAAGAATCACCATCCACCAATAAATTATTCTGGTGACTTCTTGGAGAACTTTGTTTCCTTCAAGAAATTGGGCCGAAATTAAACTTCAACCATTGATCTAAGATAATCAAACGGTCTCAAATAAGACATTTAACATTATAAAATGATGGATGTTACTGTTAGGTTGCGTGTCGATATAACTTTTTGTGCTTATCGATACCATGTGTTTAATATGCAAAACAAGTTATTAGTTGGCGTTGGCCCACATGACACATTCACGAGTCCCATCTTTTGAAAATCGCCAAATAAAATATTTATTTTTCCCATAATTAACGATAGATTAGCCAATAAAATAAATATATTTTCAAACAACACATAAAAATCACCAGTGCAAATATTTTTTTCCCTTCAAAAGAAAATCATTCACCTTATATATTATAATTTTTTTACTTCAAAAGCAAAAAATTCACATCATACAATATATATTTTCCCCCACATTAATATATAATTCGTCGAGATTTTATAGAATTTTCATTCGGCAAGGAAAAATTTGCCTTTGCCTTTATATTATTTTCCTAATTTGGAAAAATAATTCGCCATCATCAAGAAAAAATTTCCCATAAATTAATGTACGATTCACTAGGATTTTACACTTTTTCCTAGGAGGGGGTTTCTTAAAGTTATCCTTGGTTATGGTAACGATTTAATTATGGTTAGGGTTAGGGTTCTAGTTAGAATTTAATAGCTACATTCATTGTCGTCAAGTCTACTATGATAATTAAAGTTCAAGCTCTTCTTGATGATAATGAAAAGGAACAGTTATTACCAATGCGCAAATGGTTAACTAAGTGAAAATATTTCTCAAATTTTAATTCACAATTTTTTAAAATTTATTTACATGTATTGCATCTATAACTACATTCAATTTTAAAATAGTTTATAAATCTTGTCTAAAAGTTTACATTAACACATAAATGGAGAAATGCAATTTTCTTTCCGCGGTTGCACCCCCTTGGGCTGCCAAACAAACCACCTCGTTGAAGCCATAGGGGCCTATCAGGTGTTAAGATTGGCTCACCTCCTCAATTGTAAAAGAGTAACTTGAAAGTGACTCTAATAATATAAATCAATGTTTGAAAAGGATTGTAAACCATCTTGAACTATAGGGTATTTGGGTTAGAAAATCAATTGAATTTATAAGGTCCTTCAACAATGTTTATATTTCTCATGCATACCAGGAGCCCAACAAAGTAGTTGACTTTTATACTAATAAAGGGGTCTAAGCCAAAGAATGCATAATGTGGCAGAAGGGTGACCTGCTGGACAATGATGTCATTGCTCTGATGACGTGTGATCGTATTCATCAAAGGGGCACAACTATCCCTATAGGATAATGATAACAATGTTTTGATTAAGTAAAAACGGGTTTTGAAAGGACCCGAAACGTTATACAAAAGCACCAGAAGATAGGGCATTGAAAGAACAAAAAACTACTATGATGCACCACGAAACAAACCAAAGGGAACTAACCATAGTTCCCACCAAGTGGAACAGAGACCAGAAAACAAAGGGCAGACATGATTTACATTTTAGCCCATCCTTATGTGAACGTAAATTCATATCAAAAGAAGGCTTGGAAGACTTTAATTTCTTTCCTTTTACTCTTGTCCATCCATCCTCCACCTTCTCATAAACCAGGCTGGCCACACTAGCATCCACAATTGGGACAGGGACAGAGACAGCACCACCACCATACCACATTACCCCCTGGAGAAACAGGGGTAGCAGGACCCACAGCACCTGCAGACAAGACAGTTGATCCAGAGGCAGCATCAACAATCCGGTCAGGAGCAGCAGCAACAACACCTGAAAGGACAGCATCAACAGTCTGAACCAAGGCCGCATCCAAGATAGCATCAATAGCACCAGCCATAGCGCAATCATCCTGAGAGGAGCAAACAGCTGAACCCCCATCCTTAGAAACTTTACGCACCGTATAATGGTTGGTCATAAGCCCCCAACCACCAAGAAGGTGTTTTCTTCATTTTATCCTTATCAGATAAGCACCTTGCAGCAATATGGCCAGTCATGTGGCATTTCTTACATCTAATCGGGATTCCCTCATAATCTAGAATCTGGATCCAAGAGCCCAAAGGGAAATCCAAAGTAATATGCTCAGGAAGACCCTTAGAAACATTAACCTCCACTAGGATACAAGCATACATCATATGAAAAACACCAAAAGAACCATGATCAACCATCTGGAAATCCCCAATAGCCTCCCCCACAGATTCCAGAACAGAATCCAGCCAAAGATGAAGGGGAAGATTCGAGAGCCTCACCCATAAGGGTATTTTTTTAAAGGACTCAGTAAGAGGATCAAACCCCTTATGTCAAGGTTTGGCCATCAAGGGGGACACTCCTCCCAAGAGAAACAACAATCGCACAATAGTTTTCCTATCTTCAGCATTATCAAAATTTGCAATAAAAAACCCTTTGCCACAAGGTATATCTGAATGTCGTCAGATAAAATGGGTTCCCAATATTTGGATATCCAAGCATGCAGGTTCAATAGAGAGGGCCAAAAACCCCTGAATCTAAAGATAGCAACATTAGGTTAAAAATCCTCCGCATTTTTAACGATCTCATCTACTGTATCAGATTCCAGATTAACCACAATGGGATCACTTACAGAGACATGCCACAAAGAAGGAGAACTAGCCCAGAGGCCCCCTCTCCTAACTAAGGACATAGCCCCATAGATATTTGCTTCAAATGCGGCCACATCTACATAAGAGACCGCAGACCCATAAATCCCCTTAGCTGTGGAGGACGTTGGCTCCACTCGTACAGAACCCCCACCGCAAGCAGCCACACCTTGCTCAGCCAGTGCACCGACGAGAGAATTCAAACCTGGCAGGCGAGAATTAGCAGCGATAACAGCGATCATTGCAGTGCAATCCTTTATAATGATAACAATGTTGGTAAAGGCCTTTATTGTCATTATGTTAACAAGGTTGCTCTAGTTAACCATTTTGCTCAGGTTTTCTCAACCCATCGTTGTTGGTGCTAACACAATTTGGAATATGGGTGGAGACAGAAGATGTGTAGAACAGATGGACTGTGCGAAGCTCAAGAAGAATGCCACCATTTGGAGGGTGCTAGAGAAGGGAGGGCTAACCCCATTTGTCGAGAAGCTTCACGACTGGGACCCCAAAATCATGGAGATCTTCACCAGAGGATGGGAGGAGGGGAAGATTTCCCTATTTGGTAGGAATTTCACTATCGATGAGAACCTGGTGGCTAAGGTAATTGGTCTTTCCACGAAAGGCCTCAAATTCTTTAGAGATAGAAAGTATTTTGATTTGATAGTTAAAAAGTTTCCTAAACAAAACAAGGAGAGGGAGAACCTGTTTAAGGTCTCCAAGAGCAGCTATGAAATTTCTCAAATTAAGTCTGTGGAGCAAAGTTTTGAAAGTTATTATGTAATATGTTACCTTGGACAGGCAACTTACCAAGGCCTTTGGTCATCATTTCATCCTCCTGAACCACTTCAGGCCCTAGGCTAAAATCTCTCACATTCTATTTGTTGTCCTCCTTGAATACAAGCATAAGAGATCATAGAAAAAGACCTAATAAGAACCTTGTCCTAATAAGAACCTTGTCCTCCATGAGGGGCTTCTTTTGTTAATATAAGAACATTTTAAGGACATGCCATGTCCCTCCAATGTTTCCCCTACTTTGATTCTGGATGAGGAACCAGTAATTCCGAGTGGAATATTGAAATGGAGGACTTTGATTTTGAACCTAAGCAGATAAAAAGAAAAACTAGAGCCCATACAAAACCCTTGACTTCTAAAAGAGGGAAGACCAAGGGTAAACAAAAATCTATTTCCCCCTCCACTGGTTTTGGGAAGAAAATTGTCGCTTCCCCTGCTATGGACAAAGGCAAATCTTTGGCGAAGGGTAGCTCTCCTCATGTGTTTGAGAAAGGGGAGACCATGGTTTCCCCCGCCTCAACTGATTCTTATGCATCCTATCCTGCTATTGACATGGAAGGTAGACCTAGGTTCCCCACTCGATATTGATGTTGACTCACTATTTCAAGTTTGATTTGGTGTTCCTGATGACATCCTTACAATTGCCCAAAATCATGTTGTCGACTTTTTAAGACTCATAAAGTGGATCTTTTTTGAAATCAAAGAAATTAAAATAAAGTAGAGAACAATGAACAATAAACAAGAGCTTGTGGTGGTTGAAGGCACGAACAAGAGCAAAAGGTAGGAAAATAGAGATAAGTAGCTTTGGAATGGAGATGAGAAGAAGTCAATGGTGGACTGTCGTCATAAAATAGTGGATGCTATTGGAAATCTAAAAAAGGAGTATGAAAGAAAAAACTATTGGCATTGAGGAAAAATTAAAGAGTATAAAGTATAACCTTTTGTCCATTATGATACTGAGCCACAGGGTCATCAAAAATACAGCCAAAAGCATGAACACAATTGTTAGAAACCTGGCGAATATGTATCAAGACAAGCTAGTTGTTCATCTGGATATGGACAAAGACAAAGGCCAAGATGAGGCAACTAAACCTAGTAAGAGAACAAGTGGGAACCTGAAAAGAAAGGCAGATAAGCTTCCACAAGACATATTGGAGCTGAAGAAGGTCGCGCTCAACATGATCCAGCTCAAGGCTGAAGTTGTTGAAACTTTGAAGAATCTTAGGTTCACTTGCTCTCTTGTAGTTTTTTTGTTAGTTTTTTGTTGTCAGTTGTTTTGATGCATTAATCTTTGGGCAATTTTATGGTTGTGGATTCTATTGTTTTATGTAATTTCGGCCAAGACTTTCTATTAAAGGGTTTCAAGTCCCTTCAAAACATGTTTTTCCCGTAATCAAAAACATATAATTGGACAACTAAGCGTATCTTATCATGAAGTATCATTTCACAAATTATTGTAGAATTTCAATTTTGATGATATTTTACAAATGTTGTTGTAATAGTTCTTATGAGTATGATATTGGCTTTTATTTTTTCTTAAAAAACAATCATCAAATCAATATAAGAAATGAAATCTCTATATTCACAAATTTGCATCAAAATTGATTGGTCTAAGAAACTTTTAAAAAAAATACTATCCCCATCCCTAACACCATCACCTGCCAAGAGCAAAGACTCCGAAAACAAATTTACACCCCTGAGCAAAACAAGTAAAAAAGACCCATCCCACCAATTACAGATAACATCCATTATATCGCATACATACAAAACGAAAGTTTGAATAGGTGACCAAACCAGAAGAAAAAGAAACTTATACCATGTTCGCGACACCCACCTTAGCACACACCAATCTTTGACATCGCCTCCTCCTTGCTCCTTAGAGTCCAAGGTTCACCGTAAACTCCTATTGAATGAAAAACTTCAATAACTCCCACCCAAAAAGCGCCTCAATCCTTCGATCAACCCTGTCAAAACCAGTAAGCTAACGCAAAAACAAAATCAACTCGCACACCTCTACATTTGGGTTTTCAATGCTCTCTCGAACATCAAAACCCACTCCCAAGAGAATATCGCCCTCATCACCCATTTGATAATGTCCATGTTCAACCTGTAGCAATGCTTGGCCTAGAGAAAGACATCACCAAACAATCGCCTTCACAAAATCCATGTTCACAAACTTGAAAATTCCTTTCAGACGCTCCACAAAAATCAACCCAAAAAAGGTCACCTATTGTCATGTGGTTACCAAGGTGAACTTTGCTTTGGTTGCTTCTCACCACCCAATTACCTTTGCATTAATATGCAAGGAAAAACACACCTCTCCACCTTTTATCATTTCTCCCAAGCCAAAGTCTCATCACTCATTCCCTTGTAGTTTCATAAAAGTAGCATTCATACGACCACAAGTATGATGATGCCATTCGTCTAGTGAAAGGTTTCCAAAATCCTCAATTCATATCTCCCCAATATCATAGAATGTCTATTTGATAATGTTCATGTTCAACCTGTAGCAATGCTTGGCCTAGAGAAAGACATCAACAAACAACTAAACAGTCGCCTTCACAAAATCCATTTCCGTGAACTTGAAAATTCCTTTCAAACGCTCCGCAAAAATCGACCCAAAAAAGGTCACCTATTGTTGTGTGGTTACCAAGGTAAACATTGCCTTCATTGCCTCGCACCACCCAATTACCTTTGCATGAATATGCAGGGAAAGACACCTCTTCACCTTTTATCATTTCTCTTAAGCCAAAGTCTCATCACACATTCCCTTATAGTTTCATAAATGTAGCATTCATATGACCACAAGTAGATGATATCATTCGTCTAGTGTGAGGTTTCCAAAATCCTCAACTCGATCATAGAATGATAACACCCATTTTGATAGGACATCCGCCACCTTGTTACTTATACACCAAACATGACTAATCTAGTAACTATCAAAGGTGGTCAATTCATTTATGATTATTAAAATGCACTTTTGCATGTGCCACCCTTGCACATCCCTTGTTATAATCACATTAATGATGATTAATCCCCTCCAAATGGATTTTTGAAAGATTCAACTATTTGCCAAATCTAGGCAATGATATATATCTTGGTCAATCCCAAGCCACAAAGCCAACTCTAGAAGGACCTAGGTTACCCAAAGGACCAATGGACCTCCTTTATTCAACTCAAATCACCCAACCCATTAACATGCCAAATATATGTTCTTCACATTCTCCCAATACAATTGTAAAACACTTCTCAACTTAATTATAGTTTTTAAAAACATACATGTTTAGATAGGGATTATTGAAATTCCATTAACATTATTTGATTTGATAAGGGATTAAGGTTATTTTTAATTACATTTGGAGAAGGTGCAAGAAAATAATTAACTATAGAAAAAATCCTATTATGGTTGTGTAGGATTCAACCTTCCATCTTTGGTTTGTCTAATAAATAAATCTTTTTTTGTAATATGTAAATAAATATATGTTGTTCACAATACACGATGGTGTACTCTGTGGAAAAATAGGGATGTGTGGGTCACATAGAAAAGACGTTACTAAGGTTATTTTGTATATTATATTATAATAAATATTCAATGTGAAATTTACATTAAGAAAATATATAATATTAAAAAATATTGGTATAAATTTTGACTAGTTGGCCAAAAGTTGGATTGAATATCTTTTGTAAGTTAAAGAGGAAGTTTCGTATACAACAAGAATATCTTTTTCAAAAAGCCCCGGATGGAATTAATTCATCTACATAAAAGAGGTAAGATGCAATATTTTCTCCATCCTTCCTTTATAGGCTCTCAAACTATTTTCAAGGAGTTTGAAGCTTGGCCTTTTTTACTTGGCATCACCTTCATATGTGTTTTGAATTTTATCCCATATCTCCTTTGTTGAATTAACATTGACAAACTACGATCTTTCATCTACACAAAAGAGGTAAGATGCAACATTTTCTTCACCTTTCTTTTATAGGCTCTCAAACTATTTTCATGGACTTTGAAGCTTGGTCTTTTTTACTTATCATCACCTTCATATGTGTTTTGAATTTTATCCCATATCTACTTTGTTGAATTGACAACGCATTGGCAAACTATGATCTTTCTAGAGCACACAAGATGTCATTCATGGTTTTTCCATTATTTTTCCTACCCTTCGTTATAATAGGATCTTTTAGGGAGGTCTACATTCAAGAACATAGGAACATATTTGAAGGCAGGTCTTTTTTACTTGTCATCACCTTCATATGTGTTTTGAATTTTATCTCATATCTCCTTTGTTGAATTGACAACACATTAGCAAACTATGATTTTTCTAGAGCACACAAGATGTCATTCATGGCTTTTCCATTATTTTTACTATACCCTTCTTTATAATAGAATGTTTTAGGGAGGTCTACCTTCAAGAACATAGGAACATAATTGAAAGGACGTGAATTAACATAAATTATTTTTTACTTATTAAAAACTTAACAACCATAATATTATCAATAATTGAATCCCTACTTAACATTGATAAGGAAAACAAGTACAACCATTCTTCCTCCAATCTCTAATATGCTTACATAATATTATTGATAGTATATGAATATGATGTGATCCTATCTAGCTCTAATCATTCTAAATCCCAAATCACATTATGTAAAGAAATGTTCACTTGATAAAGTAAAAAACCTAACTTCAACTTCAACTAAGCTTACACCTCTTGATAATGAAGGAGTTAAGATCATGAAGGAATATTTATCTTAATGCTTGATTGGATAATAGGAACAAGTGATATGCTATTCCAAAATTGCATATGGCCGGTTAAGGTTACACCTCTTAATAATGAAGGAAATTTTTCTTAATGCTTGATTAGATATTTATAACTAAAGATGTGCTATTCTAAAACATATGGCCTAAATTCTTGGTGTAATGGAAAGGGTTGCATATAGGGAGGATTAGGGTGCTACATGAGAGTCAACTAATATCTTGTCTCACTTTGCCTTGTCTTGCCTGAGAAGAAGCAAATTCTTGTGATGTCCCGTTTTTTTTTATCTGAAAGCAAAAAAAAATCACTTTAACATCCGCTAAGAAAACAGTTTGGAATTTGAGGATGTCCCTCAAGTCTGACCTGTTTACAGCCTCGCGGACGAAAACCCTCAAGTGTGGGATAAGTGGATACTAGGCTGGATGTCCAGAATTAGCAGGGCAATCTGTTTACAATCTGCAGGGCACCAAGAACACTGCAGAATTTAGATCTGTGTGCCGGGCGCTACGGTGAGCCATCTTAAATTATTCATTTCTGTTTCTAGATGTGTTATCAAGAAAAAAATAAAAAATTTATAGACAACATTTTCTAGGTTGATTTCAGTACACATTTAGCTTATAGAACGTTTCATTTAAGGTACTGCTTACTGGCAAAGACAAGCATACCTGCATGTTCAAAATCTTTAATATCCAAGAGTTTAGAAAGGCAATTTTTAATAAGTTTCCTTTCTTCCTTTATATTTAAATATAGAATGACCATTCTTTTAAATGGGTACTGACCCTTGTATGAGAGTTCAGTAAATACTCTTTTACTTAAGAACTTTGGGAAGTTGAGAAGATAAAATACCTTGACCCCAAGGGTATAGAAACATCTGGCTATTCTTTTGAATGAATATTTGTCAATAACTTTTTTCAATTATTTGCTTCTGAATTTGATTGTGTGAGTGTTTTTAGCATCAAATCCAGAAACAGGTAATTGATTTAAATGAATTGTGAAAATTTAATGATGTTAAATAACTTTTAGTAAATAGCCTTCTACCCTTGACTCTTTAGTTTTGTAAAGTTCTGAAAATAAATAACCTCGTTATCTAAAACTAGAGTATCAGAACAAATGTTATGGCCCAAATTCACCTTTGGTTTATGGCTCACATGAATCAGATAAGATGGCCTACTTAAGATTTGTATTACAAACATTTGCTCAAGAACAGAGCAAATTTATTGTAAAGATAAATGAAACAGATTAGCGTATGGAAATCGGTCTTGAGCAAATTTATTGTAAAGATAAATGAAACAGACTAGCGTATGAAAATCAGAAAAAGCAATTGCAAGAATCAATATTCAGAAAGCATTAAGTTCGGTGCCAACAAGCTATAACATACACTAATTATTTCGTACAATTAATCGGATCTTCCCAAAAAAAAAAAAAAAAATAACTTTCCTACTAAAATTTCAAAAATAGCCTTCTACCCTTGAACCCTTAGTTTTAGAAGTTATGAGGACAAATAACCTCATTACCTAAAACTAGAGTATCGGAACATGTTAAGGCCCAAATTCGCCTTTGGCTTATAACTCACATGAACCAGATAAGATGGCATACTTCGATTGTATTACAAACATTAACTCAAGAACAGGGCAAATTTATTGTAAAAATAAATGAAACAGACTAGCGTATGAAAATCGGAAAAAACAATTGTAAGAATCAATATTCAGAAAGCATTTAGTTTGGTGCCAACAAGCTATAACATACACTGTAATACTTTCGTACAATTAATCGGATCTTCCAAAAAAGGTAAGGCAGTATATTTCATTTCAGACCATTGTGTCCGTCTTAGAGACAATCAAACGCGTGTTTAGGATACAGATCAATCTTGACATTCTCGGCAGGAGGCTTAGATACACTTGGCTTGTATGGTAAGCTACTATCAGAAAACACTCACAAATAACTGAGTGTCGTCAGCGAAACTTCCACGTTTATATATGCCTCCCATGAATCAGATAAGCAGATTAATAAGCTTAGCTGGGATTACGGAGGCACATCCAAGCTCCTCGAAACATATGTTAAACAAAAGCTGTGACACGAGCAACAATGATGTAAACACCCAAAAAACATTAAGACTAAAAGTATGATCGGCTGAAAAGGGATCTACATGCTTTCAGAAGAAAGAGCTTGAAGACTAAGCTCACAACTCTAAACGAAAAGGGGGTTTAGGGTTTGCGTCTGGCAATAAAATGAGTTGTTTTAAGCATAACAAAACAAAAACCAGCACGATTGCCAAAACTGCTAGCCCACGGCAAATTGTATAACGATTGTAAAACGGAAAGATTAGCTTAAACGGAGGGTAATTACCTGTACCGCGCCGAAGAATTATGCACAAGCCAGCCTTACAGGGCTCTATTGAACACTTAATTCTTAAAAATGGAGAGAGATTTACATACATTTGCTCGCAATACTCACAGATCCAGATAAGCTCTACGCCGGGTGCAGCCTTACTTAAACACAAAAACCCTAACCCTAAGACGCGAAGCTCTCTTGAAGGTGAAAACCCCCCAGCGTTTCGCAACCCAAGCTAGGGTGCGGTCCTATGGATGTAGGCTTTTTTTAAAGTTTTGGGAATATTTTAGTGTGAGATTTATGTAGATTATTTTATGGTGTGTGATTCTGAATTGTGTAAAGTAGATTAACTTCTTAAATTTTTTATTTTTATAGGCTAAATAAATATAGAATAGTAAATATGTGTCTCTTCTTTCACTTGAAGTTTAAATATGTATTTGTTGAAAAGGACTTTTTGTATAATATCTTCAAGTTTGGCATCATTTTGTTTAATTCAATGTGTTTAATATGTTTCAATGCATTTAATTCTTTTGTCATAACACTTATAATTTCTTCTTTTGTTTTATCAAAACAGTTATGGTGTTCCACTTTGCATTGAAGCATGCGTAGATCTATAAAAAACTCTTATCACAACTTTCGCAATGCAATTACCATTTCATTATTATTCACCCTTTTTGCATTAAATACCTTTCAATTGTTGGTATGAGTCTTCCATAGTCCATGAATATAGATAAAAAAATTGTAGAGAAAATTGTGTTTGAATTTTTTTTTGATGTTTCAAGTCACTCGTAGTGATTTATTACAAGGAAGAAGATTGTGTAAGAGATGGAATACAAAATAGCTTATGTAAAGGTCGCGAGAATTTTAAAAAAAAATGAAGGTTGGAAGAAAATGACACAATCACTCCTTCCTTCTTGTTCTTCTCACCCGTGTGCCTTTTTCTACTAACCTTCATTTTCTATTTGTGCAACCTTGATATAAGTAATTTTGCATTCCATCTTTCACATAATACTCTTCTTGATGATGAATCATTGTGAGGGATTCAAAACATTGATTAAACATTCTCACATAGTTTTATCTAGAAAAAACAAATCTACCTTCAATTTTCACGGGGCAAGTAGTATTACAAAAATCATCCAGCTTCATGAAAGATAAAGTGGCCTTTTCACAATCTAGTAAGGTTTATTAGATCTACCAAATATCTCATCCTTAATTTGTGTTGTGATTTTCAACATTTTAATTTGTCTAATAAAAGATATTCCTTTGTAGTAGAATAGGAAGTGAGATGTTTCCCTTCTGTATCAAACCAAGATCTCAATCAATGTGACTCTAGAAAATATGGCTTCATAAGAAGTTGAATTGTGCTTATTGTTCCTGTACATCTCTATACAGATAGCTCAAATTTCTAAAGTATTCATCCTTGGACTTCCTTTCGGGTCGGAGATCTCATTGGTACGAGCCCCTTTTTCCTTGAACGCGAGATTTTTCTTTTTTGCAGACACGTGTCGTGTTCACAGAATTCTGGAGGGATTGCAGTGGATTTCTCTTGCTATAAACACCTGTCGCAATGATAGTGTGTCCCAAATTTTGGCCAACTTTGACACTGAGACTAACATTCTAAAAAAAAATTAAAAAACTTAAAAAAAAAAACTCACTTTCGGACACATGTTGCTGCAAAACCATTAAGATTTTGAAGATGATGTAAACCAGTGACTTTTAGCATTTTATTTCTAGTTTCTAAATATATTATTTTTTAAAAAATTGGAATTTATTTGTATCCAATTTTCCTTCTCCTTCAAAAAGTGGTTTGTATGAAAAATCAACATTTTTAAAGAGTGACGGTCACTTGAATCAACATAATTTTTTTTTCAAAAATGATAACGACGTAATTCTTTCGAGGTTAGGTTTGTAACACCAATATCTAGAGGATCCAATTGATTTCGTTCAATTTGGCTCAAAATTTTATAGCTTATTGAATTAAAAAGTGACTTTAATTGTAATTTAGACATAGGTTCCTTTGGATCGCTCTTACTTGATCTGTATGTATCAAAATTTATTTTTTTTCTTTTTTTGATAGAAAGGTAAGATAAATACCTATTTCCTACATATTTTTCTATAATTTACTATTTTTTCCTAAGTGTCGAAGAGAGTGGTTGCTAAATAGCTAGACAACCTATGTTTAATTAAACTAAAAATAGAAAGTCACAATGAACTCAATATATATTAAAATTATAGTCATTGTAAATCTTGTTTTAAGTAGTGTTAGCTTGCTTTTGGCACCTTCAAACTTTGAAAGCTGGGTCCCACAGATAAATTTTCCCCAATTTTTTCTATCTTTTATAATTATTTGTGCTAATAATATTTCTATAGAGTTATGCTTTATAAAGTGACAGCATTGTTGGATGTTATTGAACTTCAACCTTAAAAATCAAAGTTCAAGATTCAAGATTCAAGTTTGCAGGTCTGAAAAGGGAGATCCGCAAGTTCAAGATTCAAGAGTTCAATGCGCAGAATTAGATTTCAAGTTCAAATCCATAGTTCAAAATGCAGATTTTGAAATGAAGTTCACGAGTCTGGAGTTTAGTTTCTAAAGCACGGTTTGATGGTTTGAGTTCATTGACACAAGCAGTTAATGTTTGATGGTTCGATAATATGGTCTCAAGCTCCATCAACCCCAATCAATTTGCAATTTCAATGACACAATGCTCAAATGGCTCAAGGTTTCAAAGATCCCAAAACTTAAAGTTCAAGAGTATATCCTCCTCTCCTCAATTAAGAATTTGCATTTAACTTTTCAACTAGCCCACGAGCTTAGTTGGATGTGGTTTGATAGCTCGGGTTTAAATATCCAAAAGCTACCTTGACAACATCTTATAAAGTATAGGGATCAAGCCTAACACAATTCCAGAACTATTCGTGGCAATGATATCCCAATAGATTGAATGAGATTCATTAATATGGTTGCCCCAATATAACAGAGAAAGTATCACTACTAGTTTATGAAGGAATTCAAATTCATTGCTCAAAATGTTAACAAGAGCACGGGCACCCAAGTTATGTGGATTACCAATCACAATTCCAATAAAAAAAGGGGGAGGCCAACAGGATTCACATTTGCAAATTGAGTTGTAAACATCATTATGCATACATTTGAAGATGAACTGCACATATGTGAAGGATGGGGCCAGGCTTAAACATCACACACTAAGCGTTGACGGCTTAGTGCGTGGCTGTTGTGGGCCCATTCTTTTACCAGCGCCCGTTCCATCCGTTCCCGTTTCCGTGAGCGTTCAATGGAAGCTGTGTGGG
>MU227577.1:2482335-2505726 GCA_018584345.1 Thuja plicata | reverse complement strand
ACGCTGGCGCTGGTAACAGGAACGGACACTGACCTCATCATCGGGCCCACACAGCTTCCACTGAACGCTCACGGAAACGGGAACGGATGGAACGGGCGCTGGTAAAAGAATGGGCCCACAACAGCCATGCACTAAGCCGTCAACGCTTAGTGTGTGATGTTTAAGCCGTGCCGAAGGATGGTCCCAAACAGTTTGACAAAATGTCAAAATGTCACACCCTGATATTGCGCATAGACATGGGTCAAATAACTTTTGAGTGAAAGTAGTTGACATTGGCACATAGAGGAGCGCTTTACGAACATGAAATAATATCTAGGAGAGCAACAGAGAACCGTTTGATGCAATTCACTCTCATCATGATGCTTGGGCAGGGACAACATGCAGAAACACTTGATAACGAGTACAAAAGAAGTGATTCCAATATCGTTCAAAATATATAAATTGTGGCGAATGAATCAAGGAGTATTGACATCTTGAATCCAATCCTGATAATTGATTTTTACACCTCCATGTTGCACTAAGGACGGTAATTATATGCTAATGGGGCCATTTTTAACCCACAAACCCATAGGTCTAAGCAACTTCACCTTGGGCCCAATTTTTGTTAATCACCAAGTGTCCCTTCATATTGACAGATGATCGTTCTTTTCTCTAGACTCGACAACGCCTTGTGTGATCCCACTCACAAAAATTGATACACAAAATGCCCGATATTAGAAATGTATTTGCCATCATGTCTATTGGCATGATCTCCTACATGGGTTCAAAGCGCACCGCATGTGTGAATAGCATGTCGGAGGTTTGACAGATTGCCCGAGTTCACTATGCCACATCTGCAGAAACATAGACACTCACATCTCCGATCATTGGAAGCTAGCTCGCGCGACCTGATTGCTCTAAAAGGGTGAACATTCATAAAGAGCTATTCGCGGGTGCGAGTGTGAGAAGCTTGGGAGTATCCAACCAACAAAGCCAATCCCTCACCCAAGACGTCTGATTTATCAGTGATGGGTTCCCTCACTTTGGCAGCATATAAAGAACAAATGTTTGACATCATCTATGACGATTAAAGGAAACATGTTAAATGTATTATAAAATACCAGTAACATGTTTGATGAAAATAATGTTTGGTTGGTTGTGATTCGTATATGGCTTCTGATATATGTAACAGATTTTAGGAGCTCTGATTTACTGAAACTCAAGAACATGAAGTGGCTCATCTGTCAGTAAAGAGCTTCGCCTGCAAGAACCAAAGACAGAGGTCGAAGTTAATAAATACCATCAAAAGGTAGGGGATTGGGCCACGATGAAATCTTTTGGAGCCAATATCAATAAGGTAAAACACAGTAGCATCCCAGGCTCACGACACCCGTAAACCTAACTATGCCACATGTCCAAAGGGGATATGTGAACTTTTCTTTTAAACATATTTACTTGTGTCCACGTAATGAGAAGGACTCAAAAACATTAAATCAAGGACGTAAAGATGGAGCTTTTATAACAAAAGGAGATGTCGTTAAAAGAATCAGTTATTAAAACTGATAAAAGTTATCCGAAAGCAATGAAGATAAATATGTAATAGAACATCAAGAGGAGGGTTCTTCTTCTTTTCCAGGCAGTCATGTGGCTACGGGGGAGGTAGAATGCTTTGTACCGAATGTAGCACAGAAAGGAGAAGGAGTTAATACATTTTAATTTGTTGAATAGCTTGATAGGATTGTAGAGACACGACAATCTTATGGTTGTTTTTGTTGTGTATTTGGAATAAAGTAAATGTATATATATCAGACCTTGTGATCTGAATATTGATCATGTGGTTATTTATCTTGTATTTTGAATGTAGTTTTACATTGTCTTTCCAAGTTAATGAATCTTTTGGTTTGTCTATTTACGTTCTAATAGATCGAGGTATTTAAATCCTTTGATTTCTCTGTGATTAAGGAAGATCGAATAAATGATTTGTTGGTCATCTATTTACTTTTTCTCTGAATCTTTCACGTTACAATCACATTCATTCCATAGTGATGGATGATTGTTAGCATAACCTTCGTGTCTTCTGGTCAAAGACAAAATCTGTTATTTAATTCACTGTAAATCTTTCTAGGGGGTAGTTGTACCTCGTAATTCAAAGGAGGGTTATTAATCTAATGATAACTCATCCAACTGTTGGTGAGGTTTGTTCTTAATTTTGGGGAATTTAAGTTACTTCTTCCAATCACTCTTCGAAGGACAAATCTGTTTACTAACATATTTTTGGCGACTCTACTGGGAACTCAAAAACAAATATTGGTGTCGGACATTTGGTTCCTCAGTTTTCATTTCGTCTCTATATGCAGGAGACTGACGGCTCTATGCAATGACCATGCCAAATAGAAAGGTCATAAGAAAAATGAGACCTAACCCTACCATTTTGGAGATCATTCAGATGAATGTTGAAGTGTTGCAAGATTTCTTGTAGCACTACAAGAAAAGCATCTCTCATGCAGTAAAGATCAACCTCAGCATTGAAGATGACCACACCTCTACCTTGCTGTGGAAAATCCTGTGCTTCAGATTTCACAAGTTGAGATACCTCCAAGAACACAAGAAATGAGTGCAACAACTTGAAAAAGAATTGGAGGTTAATGACGAAGAAGCTCCAGTGATCTCATCCAATTTCATTTCTTGCAAATTTTCAGTCTTAAGTGAGTATGAGGTCCGGCAAAGGAAACAACCTAGAAAAAGACCTAAAGTTGGAGAGTTAAATGAAGAGGAGGATCAAACACTCCAATACTTGTGGAATGCCTTTAAGGGGAGTATATGTGAAGCTTAAAAGAATAAGCTCCACCCCTTTGTAAATCATCGCTCCTCTATGCTATTGAAATGTGTCTATAAAAGATACTATGACCTCAAGAGCCTCAAACGAGAAACTCGTGCCAAAGCCGGGACTATAAGAGAAAGATCTTAAACAAATGAAACCTCATCTTATGCTTTCTCGATTCTAGGAGAAGAGGATCTTGAGCCAACCTTGATTGGACCTTATGTACCTCGGGATCACAATCAAGAGAAAAGTGACTTGTATCAAGCTGAAAATATAAAGCTTGGATCTTTTTTGCCATGTATTAAGGCCAAGAAAGAAGAAAGGTCATCAACTCCCTTAGAAAGAGAGGGATCACTTGTTGGACATAAGAGATTCTACACCCCAAGGAGGTTCTTGAAGGACTCAAGTGAGTGTCAGCATGATGTTGTGGCCTATAATGAAAGCATTGTTGAAATAGGGGCAAAGGTATTCACTTATGACATTAATGATTTCCAGGAAGGTACTTGTCTTGCATGTCAAAGAGAAACAATCACATTTAAACAAAATGGAACAACAACAAATGACACAGATAAAGAGTTTAAAAAACTAGGAAATGAGATTGCTTGGGGTGAGATTAATGCATTGTATCTACCTACTAGATTTTGTGAAAATGCCACAATTAGGGACAATCCTCTATTTCAGCTCTATGTCTTCCCATCAAGTTTGAAAATTCCCTTTCTTCTCTTAGAATGAAGAATTATGAAATGAATAAGGAGCAAGGAGAGGATCATGTTATCAAATTATTATAGTCCCAAGAACCATTAAAAGTTTCAGCAAACACCCTACCTCATGAGGAAGAAGTAATGCCTCAGTTCTTTCCAAACATTAAAGAAAGAGTTGCTCTTGTGAAAAATCCAGGGATTGATCCATCTTGTACCTCTATTTTGGATAAAGGGTTTTTAGATTTAATAGTATCAAAGAGTGATGAGATTATCTCAGTTAAGATTGACCATATGCTTGAAGAAGCTCACTTCTGTTTTGAGGGTGTTTTGAATTCTGAAAATTCTTTTACTTGTGCTAGTCCAAAGAGTGTAGATAATGAAAACGATGTAATCTCTTCTTTGGAGGTGTTTGATTGTCATTTGTTTCAACTCGAAGTTGGAAATAGTCTCGGAAGTTCCTTACAAAAAGATGAAGAAAATTACTAATCTTTGATGAAACATGGCTCTTTGGACATGATGATTTGCTTGCAAAGTTCCTGCATGTGATGGATTTGATTTCTAGCATTGGAATCGTCAAATGGCAATGGATATGGGCTAATTCTTTTGGATGCAGTCCCATATTCTGGAGCGGCTCATTCTTCTCTCAACCGGTGAATGGTTTCATGTAATTACCTTTTGTCTCTAGTCTTCATGGTGGGATTTTTCTGCCAATGTGCATATCTATAAATAGATTTCCACTTTGCAAGTTTTGGTTGTGCATAGATTAGCTTGCTTGGTGTCAGCTTTGGTTGATAGTTTTTGTGGTGTTGCTATTTTTATTTTTTTGGTGTGTTGCACTAATCCCCTTTGCCCTCTCTGCAAGCAGCTTCGTGTTCTCTATGCTCATTTCTACGACTTTGTCCCCAATGGCTAGGCATTGATCTTATACCATAGATTGTTGGACTCTCTATATCCCTTGCGGTCCATGTCCCCAGTCAGAGCTAGCCATTAGCCTAATTTTGGCACCCTAGTTTCAAACTTTGAAAGCTAGGATCCCACGGATAAATTTTCCCTAGTTTTTCTCTATCCTTTATGATTATTTGTGCTAATAATATTTCTATGGAGTTATGCTTTATAAAGTGGCAGCATTGTTGGATGTTATTGAACTTGAACCTTGAAACTCAAAGTTCAAGATTCAAATTTTAAGTTTGTCGGTTTGGAAATACATATCTGCAAGTTCAAGATTCAAGGTTCAAGAGTTCAATGTGTAGAATTAGATTTCAAGTTCAGATCTACAGTTCAAAATGCAGATTTTGAAATGCAAGTTCATCAGTCCATAGTTCAGTTTCTAAAGTACAGTTTGATGGTTTGAGTTCATTGACATAAGTAGTTAATGTTTGATGGTTCAATAGTATGGTCTTAGGCTCCATCAACCCCAATCAATTTACAATTTCAGAGGCATAATGCTTAGATGGCTCAAGGTTTCAAAGATCCCAAAACTAAAAGTTCAAGAGTATATCCTCCTCTCCTCAATTCAGAATTTGCATTTAACTTTTCAACTAGCCCACGAGCTTAGTTTGATGTGGTTTGATAGCTCGGGTTTAAATATCCAAAACCTACCTTGACAACATCTTATAAAGTATAGGGAACATGCCTAACACAATTCCAGAACTATTGGTACTAGCAATGATATCCCATTAGATTGAATGAGATTCATTATTATGGTTGCCCCAATATAATAGAGAAAGTATCACTATTGATTTATGAAGGAATTCAAATTCAATGCTCAGAATGTTAACAGGAGCACGAGCGTCCAAGTGATGTGGATTACCAATCACAATTCCAATAAAAAAGGGGGGTCGACAGGATTCACATTTGCAAATTGAGCCCATAAACATCATTATGCACACATTTGAAGATGAACTACACATATCTGAAGGATGGTCCCAAACAATTTGACAAAACGTCAAAATTTCACACCCCGATATTGTGCATAGACAGGGGTCAAAGAAATTTTGAGTGAAAACAACCGACATTGACACACAGAGGAGCACTTTGTGAATGTGAAATAATATCTGGGAGAGCAACAGAGAACCGTTTGATGCAATTCACTCTCATCATGATGCTTGGGCAGGGAGGACGTGCAGAAACACTTGACAACAAGTGCAAAAGAATTGATTCCAAGATCATTGGAAATATATACATTGTGGTGAATGAATCAAGGAGTATTGACATATTGAATCCAATCCCGATAATTTATTTTTACACCTCCATGTTGCACTAAGGATGATACTTATATGTTAATGGGGTCGGTTTTAATCCACTGACCCATAGGTCTAAGCCACTTCACCTTGGGCCCAATTTTTGTTAATCACCAAGTATCCCTTCATATTGATAGATGGCAGTTCTTTTCTCTATACCCGACAATGCCTTGTGTGATCCCACTCACAAAATTGATACACAAAATGCTCAATATTAGAAATGTATCTGCCATTTGTCTATTGGAATGATCTCCTAGATGGGTCTAAAGTGCACCTCATGTGTGAATAGCATGTCAGAGGTTTGACAAATTGCTCGAGTTCACTATGCCACATCTGCAGAAATATAGACACTCACATCTCCATTCATTGGAAGCTGGGTCACACGACCTTATTTCTCTAAAAGGGCGAACATTCATAAAGAGCTATTCGCTGGTGCGAACTCGTGTCAGAAGCTTGGGAGTCTCCAACCAAAAAAGTCAATCCCTCCCCCAAGACGTTTAATTTATCAATGATAGGTTCCCTCACTTTGTCAGCATATAAAGAATCAAATGTTTGACATCATCTATGACGATTAAAGGGAACATGTTAAATGTCTTACAAAATACCAGTAACATATCTGATGAAAATATAGTTTGATGGTTGTGATTCGTAGATGGCTTTTGATATATGTAACAAATTTTAGGAGCTCTGATTTACTGAAACTCGAGAACATCAAGTGGCTCATCTATCAGTAAAGATCTTCGCCTCCAAGAACCAAATTAATAAATAAATATCATCAAAAGGTAGTTGATTGGGCCATAGTGAAATGTTTTGAAGCCAATATCAATAAGGTAAAATGCAATAGCATCCCAGGCTCACGACACCCCTAAACCTAACTATGCCACCTGTCCAAAGGGGATACGATAACTTTTCTTTTAAACATATCTACTTGTGTCCACGTAATGAGGAGGACTCAAAAACATTAAATCAAGGATGTAAAGAGGGAGCTTTTATAACAAAAGGAGATGTCGTTGAAAGAGTCGGTTATTAAAACTGATAAAAGTCATCTGAAAGAAATGAAGATAAATATGCAATAGAACATCAAGAGGAGGGTTCTTCTTCTTTTCCAGGCAGTATTGTGGCTACGGGGGAGGTAGAATGCTTTGGTACCAAATGTAACAGAGAATGGAGTTAATACATTTTAATTTTCTGAATAGCTTGATAGGATTCTAGAGACATGACAATCTTATGGTTGCTTTTGTTATGTATTCAGAATAAAATAAATGAATCATATATATCAGACCTTGTGATCTAAATATGTATGTTTCCAATTGAAATTGATCATGTGGTTATGTCTCTTGTATTTTGAATGCAGTTCTGCATTGTCTTTTGAAGTTAACGAATCTTTTGGTTTGTGTATTCATGTTCTAATAGACTGGGGTATTTAAATCCTTTGATTTCTATATGATTGAGGAAGATCGAATAAATGACATGTTGGTCATCTATTTACTTTTTCTCCGAATCTTTCACATTACAATCACATTAATTCCATAGTTATGGATGAATGTTAGCATTACCTTCGTGTCTTCTGGTCAAAGACATAATCTGTTATTTAATTCACTGTAAATCTTTCTAGGAGGGAGCTGTATGTTGCAATTCAGAGGAGGGTTATCAATCTAATGATAACTCATCCAATTGTTTGTGAGGTTTGTTCTTCATTTTGGGCAATTTAAGTTAGTTCTTCCAATCAATTTTTGAAGGACAAAATTGTTTACTAACAAGTAGCGTCATCTTCCATTTGGGTTTCAGAAGATTGTTTTATTTGGTCCTTAATTGAGACCTTCAAAGGGCAAAAATTTGCAGATTTTTGTTTGCTTTGGGGAGGAAGGCCAAACTCAAGGGGTTCGCTAGAACACCCCTTCGTGCGAACCCCCTTTAGGCGAACCCCCCATGGAAAATTTGTACAAATTTCTTCTTTGTTGTTGATTCACAAGGTTCGCTCAAATTGGGTCCAGTTCAAGCAAACCCCCCATTTCATCTAGTTTGCACGAAGGGGTTTTCCCACTACGCGCGAACACCCCCATTCTCTCGAAGGGGTCAAAAATGAAAAATTTTCATCTGCGTTATTTCTCTTCGTGCCCAAAAGTGGGATGCAACTTTGTGGGATCACCTTGCGTGTCCCAAGCAACTTTTGGACAAGGTTGTTATATCTTGTGGGTTGATAAATGATTGCGGCTACCGATCTTTTATTCCTTTCAGATGTGTTTCAAGTGGATGATGGTTGTCATTTGACAACATGTTGATCATGGTTTTCTCGATGGTCGTAGTGATGACTCTTTTCAGGTGGTGGTCTTTCCAGCTAGGTGATTTTGATATGGGGGAATATTTTCTTGTTACAATTAGTTCTTTAAGAGGGGATTGGTTTTCTGATAAAAGGGTTGGATGTTTAGTTCTCTTGAGAGACTGATAATTTTACCAAGGATATTTTTTCTTGATGTTATTCTTGGATATCACACTTGCAGACTTTATTTCTAATTACTTTCATGTTATTTGTAGTTTGATTGTGCCCGTCTGAGTCATTTGGGTTTTGATTAATGTTGAATATACCTATAATCTATGTCATTTGAAGAAGTGATTATCTTATAAGACTCTAGCATTTTATGTGTGAGATTGATTTCGGTGATGGATCATGTTAAAAATTCTTCTGGTTGAAATTAATCAAATGACAAAGGATGTTTCATGTCTGTGATGTTGTCAATAATAGAAAGATGAATAGAATGTCTTTGAATTCATTTGTTATTTCCTAGCTTTTATAGATGCACCCATGAGATTTCCCAGGATTTGTTTATTATGCTCTCATTTTGACTGTGAAGGGATTGTGGTATAATATGCCAATTTGTGGAATAATGTTTGCATTTTGAACTAAATGGTTGTCTTTTCATTTGTGAAAGGTTTCAAGTTAATAATTAAATGATCTGGCACATCACCTTAATTTAGTTTCATTTTCACTGTTCTTCTCTTTTCATCTTCCACCTGGTCATGGAGAGTCAGATCCTCAATCCCAGAGATTGTCTTGAGTGGTATCATTTTGGTCCCATGTCACTTGAACTTTCCCTAAGGCCTATTACCTTTCCGAGTTATAAAATTTAGGATCAACAGTTTCTTTTTCTGGCACGCCCGGTGGGACCAACCATCTAGAGCCTGATTTATAACAAGCATATGATCCACATTCCCATTACAAGATCCATATCCACTCATTATCCATGATTATTGGTCCCTCCCCTGGTTACTGTAACCAGATCCAGAGCCCCAACCTCTTCATCAAGTGCATTACTAGCACCACCCCCTACAGTACCTATGGCAATACGTAATTCTATCACCTGGGATAGTGGGAGCCCTCTCATTCTACCAATTGATGGTGTAATTTGGGATGTTATACATGTTAATGCTTTTAAGGCGGGTTGCCCAAGTTTATTGGTAAAGACGAGAAGACCCATGCTAAGCATATGACAGACATAGCCAACATTTGCACGGTACACCATATCACACAACAAATTGTAGCCCTGAGGTCGCTAGCCGCATCTTTCAAAGGGAAGGCATTGTATTGGTATAGATATTTGGCATCAAGCAACACAGTCACATGGGATGACCTAGGAAATTTATTTTATAACTGCTTTTGCGAGAAGGATGATCATTCTTCGTTAGTCCAACAACTAATTAATATTAAGAGAACTCCCTAGGAAGTCATTTTTTATTTTAATAGCAGATTCCATAGAACATGAAAAGAATCCTTGTTGATACATGTCCTCAAGCTCTCATGGCCTTTGTCTTCTATTTAAAATCTTTTAATGCAGACATAGCATGGACTATAAAAACCTTGGGGCATGTAAGCTTGCAAAGTGCTTATAAGATATCCATAAGAGTCAAGAACAAACTGATTGATGCAGGAAAATTGCCATCGAGACCTCCATTGCCAATATTTCCTGATTTTTTTCCTGCAAACCCCAGAACATACCCAAGGTGATACCTCTACTAGATGTGCCACTTCCCCACAATCTATATATGTCTACCCAAATGCTCAAGCACCGCAGGTAGCTCCTCCCTCCCTATTAGCTAAAATAAATGAAATGAAAAGCCTGTTGAGGATTATATCAAATGAACTAACCAGTTTGAAAAGATAGCATGGCGTACACCCAACAACCCCCATATCATAACTTTCAAAACCACAAAAATGGAAGGCCTCCATATCAGCCAAATCAATATCAAGGTTGGAATAGAAATATTCAAGGAAACAATAATCAAAAAAACAATGGACAGAGCCAAAATTCAAATCAGTTGGTCATTGTTCCTCCTCTAATGGCACCATTACAGCTTGTTCCACCTAATTCTAACAAAGAATTAGTGGCTACCCAAAATAACTTTGTTGGAGATCTCAATGCATGGTCCTTCCCATGTAATCACACCCACATGCTCCAAGATTTCCCAAGGAGAAATCTAAAACAACAAATAGTGGAACAAAGGAGCCAAGGAGACCCTGATATCGGAAATTATTGTTTCTCTTCTCCAGGGATAGAGAATTCCATGTTAATAGCTTAGATGCAGGTAATGATGAACTATAACTGATTGAATGTTTGAAGATGATAAAGTTGATGATCACCGAGATGCAGTTAATGCAAGACATTAAATTAGTTAATGTATTATATTGTCATTGATGTCAACTTAATATGATATGATTTCTCATACTCATATCGTCACAACACTTAAATATCTAAAGAGAAAAAGTTTTTATTTTCGGTAAACATACACCGAGTGACAGTGTTACCCGACGGACAGTGTTACCCGACAGACAATGTTACCCGAGACATTGTTACCTGAGAAATCATTACTGAGCTAACTGCAGTTGTCATCAAACAGAACTAAAGTCAATTCCTGAGCTATCTGTAGTAGTCACCAAGCACAACTAAAGTGTTGACCGACGAGAACTGAAGTTAGGAAAATGACAAAACAACTTAGCTGGCATGAGCTAAAGATAGAGTTAACTGTTTGATTACTTTGTTTTCATCAATCAGTTAAAAGCTAAAGATAAGAAAGAGATTTAAAGCATGTTTTATTCCATAAAACAATGAGAGATTTGTGGATTAAAACTAAAGCCAACATGGTGAGCTTTACAGACCAAGAAGTGATCACCGAAGAAAACAAGGACAAGAAACGGTGAAATCATGTCTATATAAAGATACAAGTAATTCATAACAAATAGGGGAAGAAAGAGAGGATGCTAAAGATAATTCTGGTGAAGATAAGAAGTCTTCATATAGACCTAATCATACAAGCTGAAGAATAGAGCTAAATATTTCTGCAGACACCGAGCAACAGAGAAGCAACAACATTCACCGAGCAGAAAGAAGTGAAGTAAAGGAATAGAAGAGAAACATTGATCAGAAAGGTATTATGAGCTTACAATAGATCTGAACATCTGCAAGATTAAGTTGTATTTATGAACAGATCATATACTGATTCAATTTAACCATTCACTCAAAAAATCTCTTAATAGAGTAGGATCTAACCATCCTTTATATATTGAGATACATCCCAAGGAGTATCAAAAGGTTTTCGTGTTGACAACATAGTGAATACGAGGTCAAGTGATAAATCCTCTAACAAGTTCGCACTTAACAGTGTGTTTGTAACCTTTAACAAGGTTGGCTCTTCACCGAGCTCACTTCAGAAGAGTAAAAATTTTGGGTTACCGGTCCCAAGTGGTTTTTCCCTTAACAAAATTTCCACGTTAAAAATCCATGTGTCAAATGTGTATATGGTTCATTGCTTTGATGTTTTGCTTTACACATTACTAAAATAGGATTGATCAGTAAACACTAAGTTATTTACTATATTTTTGTAAAGGCTAAGACTTCTATTTGGTAAAGCTTAAGAATAAGGATAACAGTGAACTCCAAGTAGTAGTTATTTGATAAGATTATTTAAAGGCATACATCTTGTAGGACTGAAGATAACTAGAGGTTTTATATTTGAGATATAAAGTTTTGGTTAGTTTATTGGATTAATTTTTGAGGCCACTGATTCACCCCCCCGCTCTTAGTTATTATAACAATTGGTATCAGAGCTTTGTGTGCTTAGAAGGAAGGTTTCAAGACCTAAGCTAAAGATCACAAGATGAGTAAGAGGGATGTGCCTAAGTTGAACAAGGACATCTTTGCATCATGAAAAAGCAGGATAAGACTCCACTTATCAGGTATTAGAAATGATGTTACTCAATACTTGGATACTGAATATGTGTTGCCTACTGGACCTCGTATACTTGATCAATTGAGAGAAAAGCATGAACACAATTATATGATGATAGAACTTGATTCCTCACTCTCTGATGCTAAATTTGAAGATGTCAAATCATGCACCACTGCAAAGAAAATGTGGGACAAATTGAAGCTAGTACATGGAGGAGACACAAATGTGCTAAGGGCTAAAGCTAAAAGCCTAAAGTTTGATGACCTAAGAATGAAAGGAGAAAACATCACTCAGTATAGCTACAGAATCAAAGAGGTTGTAAATGTTATCCAAGGAGTAGGTGTACTTGAAGAAGAAACAGTGGTAAGTAAAATTATCATAACCTTATTGCATGTTTATGCTATTAGAGTATCTATTATACAAGCAATGAGAGCAGTAGCAAACAACAATGGTACTCTAGATAGTTTGATTGGTAGACTTATTTCATTTGAGATGAATAACTTTGACAATGATGTCTTACCAATTATTGAGTCTGCATTCAAATATTCTTTGAAAATAAGTAAATCAAGTCATAAACACACTATGAGAAATGATAGTGAAAGATAATGATGATCAAGAACTTGATGATATTGAAGCACTAATGGCTAGAAGATTGCAGAGAGGCAAAGGTAGATACGAAGGTAAACTACCACTTGTATGTTTTAATTGTAAAGAGATTGGACACTTTGCTGCTAGATGTCCTAACAAAAGAAAAGATGACAGAAGTAACGACAGAACTTATGAAAAGAAGTTTGACAGAGGTGATGACCGAGATTACTGAAGCAACTTACAATCTGACAGAAGAGATAACCGAGATTACAAGGACAAAGGGAAGAAAGATTTTTATCTGGCTAAGAACAAAGCTGAAAATACTGACACCGAATCTGATGAAGATATTGAGGTGGTATTTGTTGCTATGAAGGATGATTCAGACGAGGAAGAAAGGTATGTAGAAACTACACTCAAATCTAAGGTTAGCAAGAATGATGTTTGGATTATTGATAGTGGATGTACTAACCACATGACTGGAGATAAGAAAAAGTTTGAAATTTTTGAATACTATAATGGTGGATCAGTAAGAATTGGTAATGACTCACCTTTTCTAGTTGAAGGTAAAGGAACCATAATGTTGAATAATCTGATTAGATGTGAAAATGCATACTGGGTAAAAGGACTTAACTATAACCTATTGAGTGTTTCACAGCTGAATAACATAGGTCACCGAGTTGCATTTGAGAACAAAAAGGCAAAGATCTTTAATGAATCAGGAAGGTTGATCGGAATTGGTGAACAGACAAAAAGTAACCTAATCTATCTTGATGATATTAACACCACTTGTTTAATGGATAGAAATGAATACATATGGTTGTGGCATAAAAGGTTATGTCATGTGAATTTTGACAACATGATTAGGATAAGAAATAAAAAGAAAGTAAGAGGCTTACCCAGCATGTCAAAGCCCAACCATGTCATGTGCAAGAATTGTCAAAAAGGTAAAATGACAAAGTCTAGTTTCAAGAGTAAAACCTACACATCTAATGATATTCTAGAGCTAGTCCATACTGACCTATGTGGACCCATGAGAACAAAGAGATACGATGGTGATAGATACTTCATTCTCTTTGTTGATGATTATTCTAGAATGATGACTGTTATGTTCTTAAAAGAAAAATCAGAAGCATTCAAGATGTTTAAGTGGTATAAAGCTATAGTGGAAAAACAAAATGGAAAGGAACTTAAATTTCTAAGGTCAAATAGAGGAGGAGAATTTATTTTTGATGAATTCGCTAAATTTTATAATGAGCATGGAATTCAAAGACAGGTTTCTGCACCGAGAACACCACAGCAAAATGGGATTGTTGAGAGAAGGAACATATCAATTGTTGATCGTGCCAGAAAACTGATGATTGAGAAAGGCATCACACAAATATTCTGGAGAGAAGTTGTTAGTACTATTGTCTATACATTGAAAAGAGTTCAATTGAAGAAAGACACCAATAAGACACCTTATGAGCTATGGTATGGATACACACCCAATGTAAGTTACTTCAAAAATTTTGGTAGTCAATGTTATATTTTGAAAGATGATAGAAATAGAAAGCTTGACTCCAAAGGTGAAGAAGGAATATTTCTAGGGTATTATACCAAGAGCGAGGCTTATAAATGTCTTAGCAAATCCTCTAACAAAATCATTGAAAGTGTAAATGTCAAAGTAGATGAATTTGTTGAGAAAAATGATGAGGAAAGCAGAAAGCAACCAGAAGACTACAACAGGTTTGTCTATAGTGAAGAACCTGACACTCTGCCCGAGCAACAGTGTATCGCTCCCAGGCGACAAAACAATGCACCCGAGCATCAGGCTGTAAACACCGAAAATCAAGAAATTTGTCACAATGATATACCAAGCGATGAAGATTTGAATGAAGTTCAAGATGATTATTAGAATGATGAATAAAGAGGTGAACCGATACGTGCCAAGTATGTCAGAAGACACCATCCATAGAACTAGATCATAGGAGACAAAATGTATGGAATGAGAACAAGAAGTAAGTCACTAAGCACTAGATGTTTAATTTGTGATTTTGAGCCTAAATCTGTTAATACTGCACTTGAAAATGAAGAATGGGTCAGTGCTATGAATGAAGAGATAGAACAGATAGAGAAGAACAAAATATGGACATTAGTACCTAAACCAGATGACAAAAATGTCATTAGTACCATATGGATATTCAAAAACAAGCTGAATGAGAATGGAGAAGTCACAAGGAACAAAGCGAGATTAGTATGCAAGGGGTATGCACGAGAAGAATGTATTTACTACGGAGAAACCTTTGCACCCGTTGCTAGACTAGAATGAGTAAGAATTTTACTTGCTTATGATGCATTCAAAGGATTCAAGGTATACCAAATGGATGTCAAATCTGCATTCCTAAATGAAATACTAGAAGAAGAGGTATATATTGAACAACCAGAAGGGTTTGTTGATCCTAACAAAAGAAACATGATTTGTAGACTACACAAAGCCTTGTATGGATTGAAACAAGCACCGAGAGCATGGTATGAAAGAATTCACTCTTATCTCATAAATATTAGATTTGTTAGAACAAGTGAAAACAATAATCTGTATTTAAATGAAGATACTGATGATAACATTTTGATTGCTGAAATATTTGTTGATGATATCATATTTGGAGGTAATGATATGTTATGAAAATCATTTGCTAATGAAATGAGCAAAGAGTTTGAGATGTCAATGTTTCAAGAGATCAAATTCTTTCTTGGTCTACAAATTCTTCAACAGGATGCAGGCATCTACATCACACAATCCAAATACATCAAAGAAGTGCTGAAGATATTCAAGATTGAATATTCCAAACCAGTTGGAACACCTATGGTAACTAGATGCAAGCTGACAAAGGAAGACAAGTCAACCGAGGTACCTATATAGATCTATGATTGGAAAACTCATGTATGTTGTTCATACTAGACCAGATATAACACATGCAATTGGAATAGTTGCAAGATTCCCTGCTAATCCCAAGGAATCACACATGACTACTGTCAAAAGAGTTCTGAGATACCTAAAGAATACCAAGGACTATGGCTTATGGTATAAAAGAGAAGAAAAATTTGAGCTTCAAGTATATACAGATGTTGATTGGGCTGTAAAATTAGATGATAGAAAGAGCACAATAGGATGAGAATTCTTTATGGGTGACAAACTTGTCACATGGATAAGTAAGAAGCAAGGATGCATCTCACAATCTACTGCAGAAGCAGAATATGTGGTTGTTGCTGCAAATTGCTCTAACATTGCATGGATCAAACAATTACTGGAAGGTATGAATATGAAAATTCTTGAACCAGTAATTATCTTTTGTGATAATACAAGTGCAATAAACATCTCAAAGAACCCAGACATGCATGATATTGCTATCAAGTATCATTACTTAAGAGAACAAGTGCAAGAGAAAGAGGTGATACATGAATATGTTCAATCCAAGGAACAATTAGGAGACATATTCACAAAGCCATTACCCAAAGATACATTTGAGTACCTAAGGAAGAGACTAGGGGTCTGACCCTTGTCTACTGGTCACTAAGCTGACTAGAAGGTTGCATCATCCTACACACAATCAGAAGATCATTCATATTGATGCAAGTAAAGAGATGGACTACAAAGATTTATCAGTACACAGAAAGGTACTTATTTGCACCGAACACCAGAGATATTGTTGGCTAATATAGAGCTATATTGCTAATGGAAAGGAAATTCAAGGAATATATTAAATAAAAGAGAAAAGAGTTTGACATTGTTGTCAAAGGGAGAGAGATATTCAATGAAATATATTGTTGTCAAAGCGCAAATAACTATCCATCAGAGAGAGGAACAGTCAAAGGGAGAGAAAACATTAGAGAAAGATTCAAAGAAATATCCATCTAAGGGAGAGAATTGGAAAATTTACACTGCATATCTATCCAGAAAAGGGAGAAGAGATTCTACAACAAAGGGGGAGACATAATCAGAAGTTGCTACATCTATCTAGTGAAGGGAATGAAGAATGAAGAAATTACTCTACAAGAATAAAATCTAAGCTATAAGAGCTTACCGAGAGTCAGACAGTTGTATTGGTTATAGAAAAGTTTGGTAGAGATTGATTAACTACAACTGATATATTTCATATTGTATTAATAGTATGTAGTATGATGCCATCAATGCCAAAGGGAGAGCTTGATGAACTATAAATGAATGAATGTTTGAAGATGACAAAGATGATGATCACCGAGATGCAGAAAGTTAATGCAAGACATTAAATCAGTTATGTATTGTATTTTCATTGATGTCAACTTAATATGATATGATTTTTCATACTCATATTGTCACAAAACTTAAAGATCTAAAGAGACAAAGTTTTTGTTTTCGGTAAACATACACCGAGTGATAGTGTTACCCGACGGAAAGTGTTACTCAAGATAGTGTTACCTGAGCAAGCATTACCGAGCTAACTGCAGTTCTTGTTAGTGCCCAAGTTATCTGTAGTAGTCACCAAGCACAATTGAAGTGTTGACCGATGAGAATTGAAGTTAGGAAAATGAAAAAACAACTTAGTTGGCAGGAGATAAATATAGAGTTAACTATTTGATTAATTTGTTTTCATCGATCAGTTAAAAGCTAAAGATAAGAAGGAGATTTAAAGCATGTTTTATTCCATAAAACAAGGAGAGATTTGCATATTAAAACTAAAGCAAGCATGGCGAGCTTTACGGATCAAGAAGTGATCACCGAATAAAACAAGAAGGACAAGAAATGGTGAAATCATGTCTATATAAAGAGACAAGTAATTCATAACAAATGGGGGAAGAAAGAGAGGATGTTGAAGAGAATTCTAGTGAAGATAATAATTATTCATACATACCTTATCATACAAGCTGAAGAACAGAGCTAAAGATTTTTGCAGACACCGAGCAATAGAGAAGCAAAAACATTCACCGAGAAGAAAGAAGTGGAGCAAAGGAATAGAAGAGAAACATTGATCAGAACGGTATTATGAGCTTACAATAGATCTAAACATCTACAAGATTAAGTTGTATTTATGAACAAATCATATATTGATTCAGTTTAACCATTGATTCAGAAAATATCTTAATAGAGTAGGATCTAACCATCCTTTATATATTGAGATATATCCCAAGGAGTATCAAAAGGTGTTCATGTTGACAGCATAGTGAATGCGAGGTCAAGTGATAAACTGGTAGTGATAAATCCTCTAACAAGGTCACACTTAATAGTGTGTTTGTAACCTTTAACAGGATTGGCTCTTCACCGAGCTCACTTCAGAAGAGTGAAAATTATGGGTTACCGGTCCCAAGTGGTTTTCCCCTTAACAGGATTTCCACGTTAAAAATCCATGTGTCAAATTTGTATATGGTTCATTGCTTTGATGTTTTTCTTTACACATTACTAAAATAGGATTGATCGATAAACACTAAGTTATTTACTGTATTTTGGTAAAGGTTAAGACTACTATTCGATAAAGCTTAAGAATAAGGATAACAATGAACTCTGAGCAATAGTTATTTGATAAGATTATTTAAAGGCATACATCTTGTAAGACTGAAGATAACTAGAGGTTTTATATTTGAGATATAAATTTTTTGTTGGTTTATTGGATTAATTTTTTAGGCCACTGATTCACCCCTCTCTCAGTTATTCTAACAGGTAATGCCCCTAGAATAGAAGTCAAAAATTACTCCTGACCATGCTTTGTTCTCATGGATGGTGGATGAGGATGACATGGTCTTCACAAATAAAGTGTTCACTTCAAAGGTGTCACAAGTCCAGTTAAACTACAATATTTTTTCACAAAGAAGGTTCATTGAAGAAGGGACTCCGCCTGTCGTACCAAAAAAAAATGTCTAGTTATCATACCCAAGATTTGAAGCAAACAAACTCGCTGCTCTAGAAATTGAGTCACAACAAGTCCAACAACAAAGGGAATTATTTCCTTGGAAGCCAAAAGATCCCAAATTCCCCGTCAAATCAAAGGTTGACATGGTGGAACAACTGAAGAAAGCTCCTACGAATGTATCCATCTAGGATGTGCTTGCAATTCCATAAAAGAATTAGTTACAAAAAGAATCCCTTGACAACCCAGATAAGAAGGCCAGAGTTGAGGCCATTGTTGAGAAAGAAAAGCTAAAAGGAAAGACACATGTCGCAGAACTAGAGATCTAGCAGTCAATTGTGCTAGTCAACTCCAACAATTTGGAAAAAGAAAAAGAAAAAGGTAAGTCTAAACTCATGCCCTTCTTTCTGACCTTGATAGTAGGGGATAAACTATTACATAATTTAATGATAGACTTAGGGGCTATTAGTATCATCATGCCCAAACAGGTAGTAGAAGCCCTTCATATAGAGGATCTAATATGGGAATTATTCAATTAGATGGAAAGAACGTCCAGTCCATCAGGGTAATAAAGGACCTTCCCTTAACCTTCTTTTCATGTCTAAACATCACAGTTCCACAGGATATTGTAGTGATTGATATTCCCCCTATTTTTGGTGTTTTCCTTTCAAGAGATTTCACTACCAAATTAGGAGGCTATATGTCAATGGACTGGTCCCATTTAACATCGAGATCTAAGCATGGAGATAAATGCAAGGTTCTGTCAGAAGCCATGCATAACAATCATGTAGCGGATGAACCCGTGCTCAAGTTTGAGCCTACCCACACCTCCATCTCTAAAGAAGAGATGTATTGCATTGAAAGGCTAGAGAATGAAGAAGTAATTGTGGCAAGGACTGAAGAAGAAGTCTTATTGAATAACTTCTTTGAGAATAACCCTTTCAAAAACTTCCATGGTACTAGATTGGGTACTTGTGTAATGTTTGATGAGGACCATCCAATCCCAAGATTCATAGATGAAAAGGAAAAGAAAGACATCAAACTTCGGGCATCCAAACTCTGGAAGTGCATTTTGATGGAGCAAGATGTCAAATTGGTTCAGGTGTCAGAATTCATGTAATTTATCCTTCAAGAGAGGACGTAAAAAGGACTTTGTTTCAAGTTCAGTTCAATCAACAATGAGGAATAATATGAAGGACTAGTGCGAGAACTAGAATTGGCTAAAAAAATGGGAATCAAACAATTAAAAGTGTTTAGTAACTTTAAATTGATAGTAAGGAAAGTCCACATGAATATCTTCACAGCCAAAAATCCTTGGATGAGATCTTATTGCCATAGAGTATGGGATCTAATTGAAATTTTTGACGCTTCTAGCATTCAAGTCATTTTGAGGAAGCAAAACACAGAGACTAAACAATTAGCTATAATCGATTCTTTGTGTGAACCTATTACTGATATATTTACAAATAAGAACTCAGTTTTAGTAATAGTTAGACCCTCTATACCAGAAAATGATAATCAATAGCAAGTTTTCAAGAATGATGAGTATATTGCTTTATTTATTTAGCATGCAAGAGAATTTGTCGATCAATTACAACCTAATATTGAAGAAACTTACAAGGATCAAGTCATCCAATTAAGAGGAAATAAACTTCCCTAAGGCCTAATAACCCTAGAGAGATTATTTGATTGTGATGATGTCATAAGAGACAAATGCAAGTTTGTCGTGAACTATAAATATTATGAAGATCTAGAGGTCAAAGATGGTATAAAATTGAAGGTGGGAAAGAGAGTATCTAAATTTGACAGAGAAAGGCTCGGATCCATGTGCCAAAAGTATAAAGGGGTCATAACATGGACCTATGACAATCTAAAGGGATACAATAGAAATATTATTGAACACACTATTGAGATGGCAGATGGAGTGAAATCCATTAGACAGAAACAAAGGCCAGTCAATCCTAAGATAAAAGCTGTGATGACACAAGAACTGATGAAATTAATTGATTCTAAGATCATCTATCCAATCAAACATAGCATGTGGGTGTCAAACTTGGTGTCTGTCCGAAAAAGGAATGGAAACATCTTCCTCTATGTGGATTTCTGGGACCTTAATAAGGCTTCTCTAAAAGATCACCACCCATTGTCGTCAATGGAACAAATTTTGCAAATTGTTGATGGATCAGAGATGGTTCCTCTGCTAGATGGTTTTTCCGGATATAATCAAGTTTGGGTGGCTGAAGATGACCAACACAATACAACATTCACCACCAAGTGGGGACCATTCGCATATGCTAAGATGCCTTCCAGTCTATCTAATGCTGGAGAAACCTTCTAGAAGGCCACAGAGACAACTTTCAAAGAATTAAGAGATCTGATCATTCTTATTTACTTAGATGATCTGACAATTTTTTGAAAAAACAAGGATCATTTTGATCACCTTGAGGAAGTTTTTTTCAGAAATGCCAAGAGTTCAGAATCTCCATGAATTCGGAGAAGTGTGTATTTGGAGTCCCACAAGGAAATCTCTTGGGACATATAGTCTCTAAGGAGGGGATTTCTATAAACCTCGAGTGGGTAAAAGACATTATAGAATTTTCGCTGTTAGAAATCAAGAAAGGAGTTCAATCTTTCCTCGAGAAGATTAATTTCGTCAACACATTCATTTCTGACTTTGCAGGAATGGTTTGACCAATCACCTTAATGCTGAGGAAAGAACAAATTTTCAGATGGACCACAGAAGGGAAGGTTGCCTTTGAGAAGATAAAGGAAGCTATAGCTACTGCCCTAGTATTGTAAAACCCAGATTTCTCAAAATATTTTATAATATATGTCTATGGGAGTTAATACAACCTTGTTGTTGTACTAACTCAAAAGGGAGAAAATCAAAAGGAAGAACACCCCATTTCTTTCTACTCTAGGATAGTCAAAGACTATGAAGTCAAATACAACTTAGTGGAGAAACATGTTTTTGATCTGGTTAAAGGCCTCAAAAAATTTAGACACATGGTCTCTGGAAGTAAGATCATGATGTACATCACACACCCTAGTGTGCGAGAATACATCATGGAAGGTGAGATCACTGAAAAAAGAGCTAACTAGATCACTAAGACTATGGAATATGACATATAAGTCTGTCCAACTAAAGTGATTTGAGGAAAAGGCCTCTATGAATATATTGTCAGAGAAGTTCAAGGAGCTGAAAAAATAGAGGAAATGATCCTCGTTAATTATGTTGAAGAAACAAAGGATTGGGTGGCCAACTGAATAAGTTTCATGTAGACCAGTAGGTACGCCTTTTACCTCCCTTCAAACAAGAGGAGATATTATAAGGTGTAAGTGATGACATTAAGTTTTGCCATTAGTATAGTTAAAGGGAAAAACATGATAAATGTCATCGGTATAAGCATAACCGGCGGATAGCAAGCATACCCAATGAGACAAAATGTTTATCATAAAAATGCTAAGTATAGACGTGCCTGACAAACAATGACAAGAGTAAGACCGACGATAAGCATAACCGACGATACAGTTTTTAGAACATCGCCTACGGAGCAGAAAAGGCATACCTGACGAACAGTTCAATTAAGGAACACCGACGAAGGACAAAACCAACAGACTAACAGAGCCGCCCGACCATCAAAATCAACAGTCAGTTATAGAAGCCGCAAAAAGTGGATCTGACTTTACACGTCAAATAAAGCAATGTAATTCTATTTATAGAGTTTTTAATTATTTTAAATACTTACTTGAGGGTCAAGCAAGCATAATGTAAATGTTTTAAAGCACCCTAACAGATCTAAAAGATATCTAACTAAAGATCAAGGTCAAGTTGTAAACCTTGGATCTAGAGTTAATTTGAAAAGCGTGAATCAAGAATAGAGCTATAAACTAGTATAAATAGGTGCTCAATCATTTGTAATGAAGAGTGAATTGTAATCATTTGACAAATGATAGTAGCCAAGGAGAGCATCTAAGCTAAAGAAGAGAATTCATGCAAAGTTTATAAACATATCAAACCAGTTATCAAGAACACAAGAAGGCTACCGACGAGCAGAGACAAGGTATTACTCAATCACTCAAGGTGATTACATATACATTATAAGCTATACATGATCTGTTATCAGAAATTAGAGATTGCATTCACTATCAGATCAACATTTATATTGTAGTTGCATTCTAACAAGTGCAACACAACAGAAATCCTTTTGTAGAAGGTGGACTTAACCGTTCTTTGATAAATCTCTTAACAAAGTGCACACCTAACAGTGTTGCTAAAGCTTCAAATGAAGTAGATCCTAACAGGTCTCCACTCTAATACTCCTAACAGGGTAGATCATTAGAAATGATCAATTGTAAGCCTTTACCGGCTCCCTTCTCATCTACAGATAGTGAATTTTTTTGGCTAGACATCCCCACCACAGTTTTTACTTCCTAACAGGAGTTTTCTGCAATATCATATCATGTGTTATGTGTTATTTACTTTCATGTATGTTTCTTGAATGTTTATACATGTAAAGAACTTATATTATGAATTCACATACAAAAGCAAAGATGAACATATAGATAGGTATATAAATCTGATGACACAAAGGTTAATGGGCCAACCACATAAAATGTTTTAGAGGTACTAATTCACCCCTCCCCTCTTAGTACATCATTCCAATAATTCCAACAATTGGTATCAGAGCTAAGTCTCTTTCTTGAAAAGCTTAAAGACTTAAGAGAAAAGATCTACACAATGGAAAAGTACAGACTGGACAAGACTATTGAGAATGAGCAGTTGCAAATTCAGATTTACTATGAGCAGTATAAAGAGGTGAGAGTAAACATGAGAAAGTTGCTTGATGAAAGATGTTAGAGTAATCAGTTAGTTTTCTTACTCTTTTTCGCTTAAGCTATCTCTTAGGTGCATATAATTAATACTTTATATTAATTATATTGCGCAACCTAGCTTTTCTGTTATTAGGGTTTGTTCACCT
>MU227577.1:2467669-2478775 GCA_018584345.1 Thuja plicata | reverse complement strand
GAACTTTGTAATGTTTTTTCATAACTTAGAGAATAATATTGTGACTCTTCTTTTGAGCATCTCTGAGTTCTGCTTTTTCATTCTTGCGCTTCTACTTTGTATCAGGTTATTTGCATGCAAGTGTATTCAGGTTCTGTGGATTTGCATGTTTCTCAAATCCTACAAAAGAAAGATCATGGCAACTAGGCTTAATGAAAAAGATTATCAAGAAGAGGAGATCCCAGATTACTTCAACTATGTTGAATCATCAATGAGCAAAGCCTCAGACACATCAGTAGAAGAGATCACAAGTATACAAGAAGTCAATCTACATCTGACAGAGAAAATCAAGATGCCACAAATCGGTCAAGAGACTCAGATGGTAAAAATGATTGATGTCATGAATGATTCAAGAAAATCAGATTCAAAGAGAACATTGGCTATTGATGATAGGAGGAAAATAACAGAGAAGCTACAAGAAAAAGAATCAGAGATTCAAAGACTTACTAATCATCACCATGAGATTACCAACCAGATTATTCTTATGAGTCAAGAAGCAAACAGATTAAATACTGAACTCATTGAAATAATATAGATCATCGGTGAGCTAAGGGAAGAAAATGAGAAACTAAAGCATGAAGTCAAAATTCAAAATCAGCACAATGAATTGATCAAGAAAGCTGAAGATAGCCATAAAAGAATGGATGATTTCCTTGACGGTCAAAGAAGAGTCAACAACTACACAGGAATAGGGTACACCAACAATGGAGAGTCATCTAATCAATCAGATCAAAAGAATGTATATGCAACTCCAAGAACCAAGAAGCCGTCATGCAATCACTGTGGAAAACCAAGCCAAACCTCAAACATTTGCAGAAACAAAATGAAAGGTATTACTCAATCACAATCTACTTTCATTGGTAATTGTTATAAATGTCACAAGCAAGGACACAAGGCATATGAATGCATATCCAAGGTGACAAATCCAAAGAAGGAAACCTATATGGACAAGTATTGTCCTACCTACAAAATGAATGGACATACATATCAGGAATGTTGGAAAAAGAATAAGAAAACATGGACACCAAAAGAACCTGATAATGGCTACAAACCAACAAGAAAAGGTAACTCATATGTTTGGAACTATAACACATAGGTAAATTGCACAGCATGTGGAAGGTATGGTCATATATCTGCCAACTGTATGAGAAAATGGACTAGAAAGCCAAGAGGATGGTTCAATCCAGGAATGACATGTTTACATTGTCATAAGGTTGGATATGTGATAAAATATTGCAAAGACCGACTGACAGAAACAAGTACTTATCCCAATGGAAATACCATTGATGAAATCAAGAAGATGAGAAACAAGATGTGTGTAAAAGCCACAAATAGTGAAGGTGTCTAAACAAGTAATACAAATGATGACACCCCATCCAATGGATCTAGTGGCATCACTACATCCAACTAAATTGCACAAGTAAGTATGGAACTCTGTTATGAAAAGTTATATTATGCATCGATTCCATTACATATTGATCATATAGACAAATCAGCATTATTGAAGATGCACTATATTGTCACTTGTAAATGTTATTGAAAAACAACCATCGGTTATTGGGTACAAATTTGCATTGGTGAACACACACAGAAAAGTTAACACTACTTACCAGAATGTATCGGTCATTACACAGAAGCCAAGTCGCTAAGTGTAAACCGACGGACATTGGTGATCCTTGAGCCGACGAAAGTTGTCTTCACCACTTTATCGACAATCATCGGTGAATTCACCAAAGCTGCTAGCAACCCTAACGCTTTGCGCCTACACCGAAGATGTTATCTATGCCTCAAACAATGAAATTAGTCTTTGTATACTGACGAGTTGTTGGGCATTAATGACAACCTAGGGCACAAAAGTTATAAAAGTCTGACGGCTGAACTCGTTTTGCACCCACAATTTTCGAGCAACCAAGAGAGCCAAGAAGAGTGATTGGAGAGCAAATTGAAGTGTGACCTCAACAAGATTCCTACTCAACTCAAAGGATTCATGAGAAATCACATGATTCAATAAGTACCTGCATTCACCGACAGCGTTGTTTAATTTACGAAAAACCCTAAATTTATGAAACATGATGGCATCTACTTCAAGAGTTGAAAAGTTGAAAGAGGATAAAAGGAAAATTATCAATCTTATCAGCAAAGGCACTTGTGTTGAACCAAAATATAAGTTGCACCCAGAAATCGCATCACAACCTGATGATTCCAGAGCATTCTCTAGAATCCCACCTAGGGTTTTGCTAGTAGAGGACGTAAGGTTCTATATACACTACAAGATCTTGGAATTGGGAGATCTAGACCTAGATAATGCCTACAAGAAATTGTGTGTTGAAGCTAGCAACCTAAAAGAAGAGCACAAGCATCTGGAAGTGAAAGGACTCACGAATGCATTACACTTTCCCAGAGTTTTCAAAATAGAATGGATACGAATAGTTCTCAGCAGAATGCATAACCAAACTTTATGGCTTAATAAGCCAAAATGAATAAAAAAGGATGTTATTCATGCAGTTACTGGATATCCTACAACCGACAAACCACAAGCTCACAAGCACCCATCCCTGAAGGAAGTGGAAAAGCTAACTGGTGCAAAACCAGACAAGAGAGGTGTCAAGGTCAGCACTATCACCAATGAAGAACTCAAGTTTGGTGCATGTGTGGTAGGATACAAAATATTTCAGGCAAGTAGAATGAACAACATAGCAAGCACTGCTATGAACACAGCTTACAAAATCATCAAACAAGGAAAGAAGATGGATCTTGCATAGATACTTTTGAATCAACTTGAGGAGAACATGAACACCATAAGATCTTCAAGAACAAACACTTGTAAGTTTGGTTCCCTCATTATGTGCATATTCTTTTACTTTGAAGAATACTTTCCTTCCATAGGCAAAGTAGTATGTGATGCAAGCAGACCTATAACCATATAGATATGTGAGCATATAGAGTCACTAGGAATAGATTTTGATGACATAAAGAATGAGTATTTCAAAAGTATTAAGGAAATGTTGCAAGCTAGAACAAGGATACCTAAAAGTTTGATAGAAGAACACAAAGAGGACATATGTTTTATGGTAGATAGCGATTTTACTTATATCCAAGCAATAGTACCTAGGAAGTCCTGGCTTTCACATTTAGAATATGAGATCAAATCGGGACAAGCCAATGAGTGCATCAAGGCATTATTGAATGAACCAATTGACAACAAGCAAGCAAGATTTGGCACCTATGAGGAAGCCAAACAAAAGATCAAGAAAGATCTTGTTGTCAAGAAGATTGTAAACAAGAAGGACAAGATGGTTAAAAACTTAACCAAGAAGTTTGTAGTTATTGAAGAAGGTGAAGAGGAAACAGAAGGTAAGGAGGAACAAACTAAAGGACAATCACCTATTGATTAAGAAGTAGAAAAGAATGACTCTGAGGGTACACAGTCAGATTCTCCACCTCCTCCTACACCCAAGAAAGCAAGAACAACATCCGCTTCAAGAACAAGAAGCTAGGCTGCAAAGGAATCAACTCCTTCACCATTAAAGAAAGGAAAAGTGAGGATATATAAGAGAAAACCAGCTCCTCAAAAAGAAAAATAGACCAAAAGGAGGAAGATGACCAGAACTCGAGAAGATCTAGAAGACTCAGCTATGGATGAAGCTAATATAGAAATACAAAAGGAAAAAGAACCTTTGGTCCCTACAACAATTGATAAAATATGCAAGAATATTTCATAATCACAGTCTATTTCTGATCCTAACATTAGGAAATGGTTAAAATTCAGTACAGAGGATCAAAATAAGATTGAAGAAGCAATAATTGCTAAAATGTGCAAACATCATTATGTTCCACTACAATTCTCAGAATATGACGTTCCCAAAGAACTATCAGAGAGATTGTTAGCTAGATGGACATTTGTACTACATCAAGAAAAGGAAATAAGAGAAAGAGTACTTTTTACTCTTATGCCTTCTTATTCAAAGAAGGAAGAAATTACTGAGATAATAAAGAAGTATGAAAAGGAGTTATCACCAAAAATGAGAGCATATTAATTTCTCAAAGGGAAGCTAATTGATCTTGATCAAAATAGCATTAAGAAGCGGTGCAAGATACTCAAAAAGTCCACTAAGGAATCTAGCCCGGAGAAGGAACAAATCATCATTAAAGATATACAAGATGACTCATCTGTGGAATTGGATAAAGAAGAGAGTGATCCAGCATGCCCCAAACATACTGACATTGTAGATGAAGTATGGCCAGACACTACTCTTGACAACACTCAAAGTGAGGAGAGTCAAAATCCACCAAGTCCAATTCATATTGACTTGAGTAAAGAAGAAGAAGTTACCAAAGAAGATTTGACAATAAAAGGTAACATAACTGATGATATCAATGATGAATCATGGTTAGATAACATTGTCAATGACATTACAGAAAAATACCCTGCAGAAGAAGTGCAAAAAGATGAAGATATCAATGTTGCACAGGGAAATACTGATGGACAGGATTCAACTATTAACACTGTAGAAGTCAATACACTGACAAACATGAACATATTAATCAATGCTATTGATATTGAATCAAGTCAAGATAAATCACCTAAGAAAGATGATGATATACCCAAGGACATGGGTAATGACAAAAATAAAGATGGATCAAATACTCAAAAGGATACAGATACAACGATGAAAGATGCAACTGACACTCATCAAGAAGTGTCTACTAAAAAACACAAAGGAGGAGATAATAAAATAGATGAAACATTGAGAAAGGATGAAGAGAAAGAAAAGAGTGAAGAAGTCAAGCAGGATGAAAGCATGAAAGAAAAAGAAGATAAATCTATTGATACACCCAAGGCCAATGAGGAGACGTCCTCACAAAACCAGTCGGTGGACTCAGAACAGAAATAACAGGACGCTTCATCTTCTAAACCCTCACCTACAAAGTCAATCCAATCTCAAGGTTTACAAATGGTAGTACACCAATCTGCCTCCCAGCCAAAGAAAAAGAAGAAGAAGGTATTAAAGAAAGATATATTGGATGTAACACTTTATGAGGTAATCAAAATACCCAAGTGGGATGTATCTACTTTAGATACTGAAGCACTTCAAAAGTTTGGAGTGATGTGTTAGAGTAAGGAAATACAAGAGAAGACGAAAAAGGCACATAGGGAAGCCCAAGCACTCGATAAGGCAAGGGACATTCTGCATCAACTTGTTCCAGATATCAAAATTGAAGATAACATATCAGTCATGGAACAAATAGAAGTTCTTACCGACACCATCACAAATCATAATGTAGATGCAGAGAAGGCAATGGAAGAACAGGCAGAGATGAAGTATCAACACAGACTAGTTGAGAAGATCAACCAAGAAGTGGCAGAGAACAAGGTAAAGCTATTTGAACTAGAATGTGAATTAGAGCCTATGATTGCTGAAGATGTTACCTTAGTTCAAAAATTGTGCACATTAGAAAATTTCACTAAAGAAAATAGTGAAAAACTGTCACAACTAGATTTAGATCTAATAGCTAGTGTACTAAGTTTAACCTCTGATGCAAACACAATAAAGTTGCATCATGAAAATATTACAGAGGTAAACAGATTGAGACAAAAAATATGGGATGCAGAGACTCAATTCAGAAATGAGGTTACAGAGCTTCAAGCTCACATATTGCCAAACCTCACCACTCTGCAACAACATATTACAGATGCAAGGAGTCTAATCTCAACCCCAGAAATGTCTATGGTAGAAAGCATATATGACGTGCATGTGAGAATAACACTTGAGCACATGGCTCTAGAGAATTTAAAGGAGAAATGGGAGAAGATGATGGAGGAAATCAAAACCTCGCACTCTCACAGTTTTGAAAAGATGTAAGTACCTTTGCCCTCATTATCAAAAAAAGGAGGAAACACATGTACAAAATACTTGAGTAGTAAAAGGAGGAATGTATACATATATACAATATACCATATGAGGATATGTATTATGTATATACAACAAGGATAGATATGTACATAAACTTACACTTACCGGCATATGCATAGGGGGAGTCATTTCATGACTAAGGAAGAAGTATACATAGGTGTACATACTAATGCATCAAGTATGTTGCACATATCAATTTTTGATACTAATGACAAAGGGGGAGATTGATGAAATTAAGTTTTGCCATTAGTATACTTAAAGGGAAAAACATGATAAACGTCATCGGTATAAGCATAACCTGCTGACAACAAGCATACCCTATGAGACAAAATGTCTATCGTAAAAATGCTAAGTATAGACATGCCTGACAAACAATGACAAGAGTAAGACCGACGACAAGCATAACTGACGATGTTGTTTTTAGAACATCACCGACGGAGCAGAAAAGGCATACCCGACGAATAGTTCAATTAAGGAACACCAATGGAGGACAAAACTGACAGACTGATAGAGCAGCCCGACCATCAGAACTGACAGTCAGTTACAGAACCCGCAAAAAGTGGATCTAACTTTACACGTTAGATAAAGCAATGTAATTCTATTTATAGAGTTTTTACTTGTTTTAAATACTTACTTGAGGGTCAAGCAAGCATAATGTAAATGTTTTAAAGCATCCTAATGGATCTAAAACATATCTAACTAAATATCAAGGTCAAGTTGTAAACCTTGGATCTAGAGTTAATTTGAAAAGCGTGAATCAAGAATAGAGATAGAAACTAGTATAAATAGATGTTCAATCATTTGTAATGAAGAGTGACTTGTAATCATTTGACAAATGATAGTAGCCAAGGAGAGAATCTAAGCTAAAGAAGAGAATTCATGCAAAGTTTAGAAACAGATCAAACCAGTTATCAAGAACACAGGAAGGCTACCGACGAGCAGAGACAAGGTATTACTCAATCACTCAAGGTGATTACATATACATTGTAAGCTATACATGATCTGTTATAAAAAATTAGAGATTGCATTCACTATCAGATCAACATTTATATTGTAGTTGCATTCTAACAAGCGCATCACAACAGAAATCCTTTTGTAGAAGGTGGACTTAACAGTTCTTTGATAAATCTCTTAATAGAGTGCACACTTAACAGTACTGCTAAAGCTTCAAACAAAGTAGATCCTAACAGGTCTCCACTCTAATACTCCTAACATGGTAGATCATCAGAAGTGATCAATTGTAAGCCTTTACCGACTCCCTTCTTATCTGCAGATAGTGAAGTTTTGTGGGTAGACATCCCCACCGTAGTTTTTACTTCCTAACAGGATTTTTCTGCGATATCATATCATGCGTTATGTGTTATTTACTTTCATGTATGTTTCTTGAATGTTTATACATGTAAAGAACTTATATTATGACTTCACATACAAAAGCAAAGATGAACAGATAGATAGGTATATATAAATCTGATGACACAAAGGTTAATGGGCCAACCAAATAAAATGTTTTAGAGATACTGATTCACCCCTCCCCTCTCAATACATCATTCCAATAATTCCAATAGTAAGGTACAGGGTACTTCCTTATTGAGGGTGTACTTTTCAGAAGAAATTTCAATGGGATTCTACCGAGGTGTGTAAATAAGGCTCGAAGCCAAAAAAATATAGAAAGAAATGCATAATGGTCCATCTGGTGGACATTATTCAACAAATACCACTACACTAAAAATCTGTTAGTAATAACTGAGAGGGGGGGTGAATCAGTGGCCTCAAAAATTTATCCTTTAATCACTAACCACCAATCAAATAAATCTCAAATTATTAAGTCCCTACAAGATGCATGCTGTGAAATACTTATAATAACTAACTGTCTGTCGGTTTTCCTTGTCCGTCCTTATTCTCCTTGATAACCGATAAGCAGTAAAACTATTTACCAATACTCATTAAATATGCAGAGTATACCAATCAATCCATAAATGCATATGTGAAATGTAAAACAATAAAGTAATAAACCATACACACATAACCCATGGATTTTAACATGGAAACCCTGTTAAAGGAAAAGCCACTGGGACTGGTACCCCAAATTTTCACTCTTATGAAGTGAGCCCTGTTAGGAGCCAATCCTATTAAAGGTTACAAACACACTGTTAAGTGTGACCTTGTTAGAGGATTTTTTATTGTATAATGTCACTTAATATGTGGAATGTATATGCTACCAATATTGACCAACCTGTATGGGCACAATAGGTATCTAGCATATCTGGTGCTACCTAACTACATCAACCTCCTTCTTAGACTGTGTGTCGGTATCGGGTACTCAATGCTATCTTCATGACAATATTTTTGGAAATCTGTTAGGATATAACTCAATTATAGAAGACGGTTAAGTCCTACTCTATTAAGAGACTTGATGCTTCAATGGTTAAACTGAAACATTATGACTTGTTTCTAATACAACTTGAATTGCAGATTTTTAGATTTATTTAAATACAATACCTCTCTGAACAATGTATCAATTCAATTCTTTGTGCTCCACACTTTCTGCTCTGTGATGTTGTGCTTCACTATTCGTCGATTTCTGCAGAATTCTTTAGCTCTCCTTCAGCTTGATTGATCAGGACTGTATGAAGTTATCCTTCACTAGTTTCTCTTCAGCATCCTCTTTCTATTCACTCCCCTTCCCTGTATTTGATTGTTCATTATTTTGTGATTGCGGAAATGAATAATGCTTGTCTCTTATATAGACATGATGTTCCTTAATTCTTGATTCTTGATTCTTCGCGTGAAAAACAATCTAGCCAATCTAATTTACGGCTTTAACTCCTGATTTATCTCGTAGTTATCATATTTCCAACTGTACAAATCTTCTTTAAATCAATTACTTAACTCTGGGCAAATAAAACAAATAAAACAACCAGTTAATTCTATCCTTAAGCTCTGCCAGCTAGATAAATTGTCATTTATTGAACTCCCTATTTTGTCGGTCAACTCTGCAGTTAGTCGTCAGTGACAACTGCCAGTTCTGTTGGTGCAACTCCAGTTAGCTTCGGGATCTCCATCCGTCGGGCATCATAGGATTTTGCTTCATCGGGCAACACTGTCTTCTGCTTGTCAAGCATCACTGTGACTTTTACTTTGCCTTTATCGATGGTGTGCACTTCGTCAGTGTTGTCTGTCACTTAGTGAATACTTGACTTTTATGCATTGTTGAAAGCATAATCTCTGTTTCATTGATTCTCTAAAGTCTTTGGCATTATGTACATGACCGTACATATGGTATCAAGTTGACATCAATGAAAATACAAACCATTAACTGTTTTAATGTCTTGCATCATCTTCAACTTAACATTATCAAACATTCAATCAGTTACATGTCATCAATCTCTCCCTTTGGCATTGATGGCAACATACTATATTATCACACTATACTATTTCTAATACAATATGAAATACAATTGTTGAGATTCATCAAATTACCAAACACTTTGTTTTGATAACCGATAAAAATGTTTGACTGTCGGTAAGCTCTATGTTAGCTTAGATTTGATTCTTGCAGCTTTCTGTGTTTCTTCTTCTGATGTGTTGTGTTCTCTTTCTGTGTCAATTTCTCTCTTTTGACTGTTTTTCTTCTTTGATGTCATTGTCTTTTGTCAACAACTCTCCCTTTGTATATGATTTCTTCATACAAATTCTCTCCCTATGGATATGATCTCTCCCTGTTTGGAGTAATATGATAATGAATAGTTTTTGATGATAATATGGATACATTTTCTCCCTTTGACAACAATTCCAAACAAATATCTCACAAATATCTGACATTTATGTCAAACAACTATTTTCTTCTATCCATAATATATTCTTTGAATTTCCCTTATCCATCAGCAATAAATCAATATGCTCTGGTGCTATGTTATGATATATACCTTTCTGTATATAGATGTAGCTTTGAAGTTGATCTTGTTACTTGCATCAACATGAATGATATTCTGATAATATATAGGTTGATGCAGCCTTCAGTCTTTTACTGACTGGTAGACAAGGATTTGACCCCTAGTCTCTTTCTCAGTTACTCAAATGTATCCTTGGGCAATGGCTTGGTGAAGATATCGGCCAATTGTTCTTTTGATTGCACATATTCAAGTATCACCTCTTTCTCTTGAACTTGTTCTCTTAGATAATGATACTAATGGAAATGTGTTTAGTCTTTGCATGCATGACTGGATTCTTGGAAATGTTTATTGCACTGGTGTTATCACAATAGATAATCACTGGTTCTGAGATCTTCAAATGCATACCTTCTAGCAACTGTTTGATCCATGCAATATTTGAGCAATTTGCAGTAGCAACAACATATTCTTCTTCTGCAGTAGACTGAGAGATGCATCCTTGCTTCTTTCTAATCCATGTGACAAGTCTGTCACCTATGAACAATGCCCCTCCAGTTGTGCTCTTCCAGTCATCAAGATTTCCATCCCAATGAGCGTCTGTAAACACTTTTAGTTCAAATTTGCCTTCTCTTCTATACCATAAGCCAAATTCCTTAGTATTCTTCAGATATCTTAGAATTCTTTTTACAGCAGTCATATGTGATTCCCTAGGGTTAGTAGAAAGTCTAGCAACAATTCCTACTGCATGTGCAATATCTGGTCTAGTGTGTACAATATACATGAGTTTTCCTATCATCGAGCTATATAAAATCTAATTTACCTCTGTTGACTTGTCTTCCTTTGTTAATTTGCATCCAGTAGCCATCGGTGTTTCAACTGGTTTGGAATCTTCCATCTTGAATATTTTCAGGACCTCTTTGATGTATTTGGACTGTGTAATGAAAATACCTTCACTTTGTTGAATGATGTGTAGACCAAGAAAGAACTTGATCTCTCCAAACATAGACATCTCAAACTCTTTGCTCATATCATCAGCAAATGATTTGCATAGCATATCATTGCCTCCAAATATGATGTCATCAACAAATATTTCAACAATCAAAGTGTTAGCATCAGTATCTTCTTTCAAATAAATATTACTGTTTTCACTAGTCCTTATGAATCCAATACTTATTAGATAGGAATGAAGTCATTCATACCAGGCTTTGGGAGCTTGTTTTAATCCATACAAGGCTTTGTGAAGTCTACATACCATGTTCCTC
>MU227577.1:2444309-2466302 GCA_018584345.1 Thuja plicata | reverse complement strand
AATCATCAATAAAGAGAATAAAATATCTATCTCCATAATAGCTCTTTGTCCTCATAGGTCCACATAAATCAGTATGGACTAATTCTAGAATATCATCATATGTATGGGTTTTACTTTTGAAACTAGAATTTTTCATTTTACCTTTTTGACAATTTTTGCACATGATGTTGTCTGGCTTTGTCATCAATCGGTAAGCCTCTTACACTTCTTTTTCTACTTATTTTCATCATGTTGTCAAAATTCACATGACACAATCTTTTGTGCCACAACCATATGTCTTTGTTTCTAGTCATCAAGCAAGTGGGATTAGTATCATTCAGATATAATAAGTTACCTTTATTTTGTTCACCGGTACCAATCAGTTTTCCTGTTTCATTGAAGATCTTTGCCTTCTTGTTTTCAAATGCTACTTTGTGACCTGAATTATTCAATTGAGAAATACTCAACAGATTATAATTCAATCCTTTTACCCAATAAGAATTTTTACATTTAATCAAGTTATTCAGCATTATTGTTCCTTTACCTTCAATTGGACAAGGTGTATCATTACCCATTCTTACTGTACCACCATTATAATACTCAAAAGTATTAAATTTTTCTTTGTCACCGGTCATATGGTGATTGCAGCCACTATCTATAATCCAGATATCATTCTTACTAACCTTAGATATGAGTGCAGTTTCTTCATACCTTTCATCTTCATCTGACTCATCCTTCACAGCTACAAATACTATCTCGATGTCATCATCTCGTTTGGTGTCAGTACCTTCATCTTTGCAAGCAACTAGGTAGCTAGCCTTCTTACCTTTGTCCTTGTAGTCTCCGGTATCCTTTCTTTTGAGTGTCGGTAACCTCTGTAATCTTTGTTATCACCTCTGTCAGATTTCTTCTCAAAAGATTTGTCATCACTTCTTTCATCTTTTCTTCTGTTAGGACATCTTGCAGCAAAGTGTCTAATCTCTTTACAATTAAAGCATACAAGTGGTAACTTGCCTTTGTATTTACCTTTTCCTCTCTGTATTCTTCTGGCCATAAGTGCTTCTATTTCATCTAGATCTTCTTCTTCACTTTCACTTTCACTGTCCCTTCTAGATGAGCATCTATGATTAGATTTGCTTATTTTCATAGAAGACTTAAATGCAGACTCTAAACTTGGTAAGACACTGTTGTCAAAGTTATTCATCTCAAATGAAATTAGTCTACCAATTAGGCTATCATGAGTAACTATATTGTTTGCTACTGCTCTCATTTATTGAATAGCAGAAACTCTAATAGTATATATAGGTAATAAGGTTCTTAAGATTTTACTTACCACTGTCTCCTCAAGTGTACCTCCAACACCTCGTATAGCATTGAATACTTCTTTTATTCTTGTGTTGTACTGTGTGATGTTTTCACCTTCTTTCATTCTGAGATCATCAAACTTTCCTCTAAGGCTTTATGCCTTGGCTCTCAAAATGTTTGTATCAACTCCATGTACAAGCTTCAGTTTGTCCCACATTTTCTTTGCAGTTGTGAAATCTTTGACATCTTCAAATTCAACATCAGAGAGAGAGGAATAAATCTCTATAACCATGCATTTATGCTCATGCTTCACTCTCAATTGATCTACTGTCAATGGTCCTGTAGGAAGCACATATTCGATATCTAAATATTGAGTAACATCATTACCAATACCTGATAAGTGGAGTCTTATCCTGCTTTGTCGTGAAGCAAAGTTGTCTTTGTTCAACTTGGGCACATCTTGTCTGTTCATCTTGTGATCTTTACTTAGGTCTTGAAACCTTCCTTCTAAGCACACGAGCTTTGATACCAATTGTTAGTAATAACTGAGAGGGGGGGGTGAATCAGTGGCCTCAAAAATTTATCCTTTAATCACTAACCACCAATAAAATAAATCTCAGATTATTAAGTCCCTACAAGATGCATGCCATAAAATACTTATAATAACTAACTGTCTGTCGGTTTGCCTTGTTTGTCCTTATTCTCCTTGATAACCGATAAGCATTAAAACTATTTACTGATACTCATTAAATATGCAGAGTATACCAATCAATCCATAAATGCATATGTGAAATATAAAATAGTAAAGTAATAAACCATACACACATAACACATGGATTTTAACGTGGAAACCCTGTTAAGGGAAAAACCACTGGGACCGGTACCCCAAATTTTCACTCTTCTGAAGTGAGCCATGTTAGGAGCCAACCCTGTTAAAGGTTACAAACACACTGTTAAGTGCGACCTTGTTAGAGGATTTTTTATAGTAGAATATCACTTGATATCTGGCATGTATATGCTACCAATATTGATCAACCTCTATGGGCACAATAGGTATCTGGCATATCTGGTACTACCTAACTGCATCAGCCTCCTTCTTAGACTGTGTGTCGGTATCGGGCACTCAATGCTATCTTCATGACAATCTTTTTGGCAATCTGTTAGGATATACCTCAATTATAGAAGACGGTTAAGTCATGCTCTGTTAAGAGACTTGATGCTTCAATGGTTAAACTGAAACATTATGACCTATTTCTAATGCAACTTGAATTGTAGATTTTTAGTTCTATTTAAGTACAATACCTCTCTGATCAATGTATCAATTCAATTCTTTGTGCTCCACACTTTCTGCTCTGTGATGTTGTGCTTCACTGTTCGTCGGTGTCTGCAAAATTCTTTAGCTCTCCTTTAGCTTGATTGATCAGGACTGTATGAAGTTATCCTTCACCAGTTTCTCTTCAGCATCCTCTTTCTATTCACTCCCCTTTTGTGTATTTGATTGTTCATGATTTTGTGATTGCGAAAATGAATTATTCTTGTCTCTTATATAGACATGATGTTCCTTAATTCTTAATTCTTGATTCTGGGTGTGAAAAACAATCCAGCCAATCTGACTTATGGCTTTAACTCCTGATTTATCTCATAGTTATCTTCTTGCCAACTGTACAAATCTTCTTTAAATAAATTACTTAACTCTGGGCAAATAAAACAAATAAAACAACCAGTTAAGTCTATCCTTAAGCTCTGCCAGCTAGATATTTTGTCATTTTCTGAACTCTCTGTTCTATCGGTCAACTCTGCAGTTAGTCGTCGGTGACAACTTCCAGTTCCGTCGGTGCAACTCCAGTTAGCTTTGGGATCTCCGTCCGTCGGGCATCATAGGATTTTTCTTTGTCGGGAAACACTATCTTCTTCTCGTTGGGCATCACTGTGACTTTTACTTTGTCTTTACCGATGGTGTGCACTCCATTGGTGTTGTTTGTCACTTAGTGAATACTTGACTTTTATGCATTGCTGAAAGCATAATCTCTGTTCCATTGATTCTCTGAAGTCTTTTGCATTATGTACATGACCGTATAGATGGTATCAAGTTGACATCAATGACAATACAAACCATTAAATATTTTAATGCCTTGCATCATCTTCAACTTAACATTATCAAACATTCAACCAGTTATATGTCATCAATATCATGCGAGCGGGTTACTTTTGGATGACCATGTTTGCAAATTGCTTTGAGTTAGTTAATAAATGAGAAATGTGTCAATTCTTCGTCAGAAGACAAAATAATTATGTTATGGCCCCGAGACCCATCATGATTGATGAACCTTTTGCCCAATGGGGCTTAGATTTCATTAGGATGATCACTCCCCCTTCTAGTGTTGGACGCATATGGATTCTAACCGCTACAGACTACTTCATCCAATGGGCAGAATCTGAACCACTTAAGAATGCTATAGAAAATAAAATTGCCAGCTTCCTTAAAAAACTAGTATCAAGGTTTGGCCCTCCTAAGACAATATTTTTTTACAATGCAAGAGCCTTTGTAGGGATTAAGATATCCTAATTTGCACTAAAAAATGGTATTTTCTTCAAATCATCTTCTAACTATTATTAGCCAAATCAACAAACAAAAACATGATCAGAATTATAAAGATTAACATCTCAAAGAACTAGTGGAAATGACACAAACTACTTTATGGGAAGATTGGATCACTCCAAAATAGGTCCTCAAAACCTCACCATATTAGCTACTTTATGGGAAAGAGTCGCTCCTCCTAGTTTCAATGGAAATTTCAACCTTGTAATTTCTCTATTCAATAGAGGTGGAAGAAAATGACACCATGAATGTAAGGTTGGTCAAATTGCTAATCTACAGGAACAACACAAGAAAGCTCATAATGCACTTACACATCGCCAAGGATTTTTCAAAATGTGGCTTGACAAAAGGTCTTTGGACCCAATTTTCAAAGAAAATGACCTGGTCTTGAAGTACAATGAAAGAGCAAGTAAGCCAGGCCAACATGCAAAGTTCAAAGCTTTATGGGAGGGTCCCTTCTCCATTATAGATTTCAAAGGTGGAAATGCTTTTGAGCTTGAGGATATAGAAGATAATCCCTTGGAGATCTCGGTAAACATAATCCACCTTAAGCATTACCATTAATAGCTCCTTTTTCCCCATGTAAATAGTAGGTTAGTCATGTTTTGTTTTCAATAAGTACCATCAGGTACATTTTCCTTGTTGTTAGTCTCCAGTCCCTCTGAATTTTGAGCCTTCTCCTTTCTTCCCACATGAGGCGGTTTGTATTTGTCCTATAAGATTTTGAAGCAAGCCCTCTACTTGTTGTGTCAAGTCGTCAACACTTGTTAGTGCCTCATTTTCCAAAATGACGATGAGTCCAGGTAATTTTTACTCTTCTTTTTTATATGCATAATGCACGAAAACCAAGGAATTTAATGCATATGCTTTGGCATTTACTTCTGTGTTGCCAAAGATTGAGCATTTTCAAGTCATTTTTTAGAGGAGAGTTTTGAAGTTTTATGTGTTAAGAGTTGACAAGGGATTGTTGTTTCCTTCCCCGCATCTCGATAGCTCATGTTTCACCCTACTTTGCAAGAATGTTTGATGTTTTCACATATACATTGTACGCCCATGTGCCCAAGTTAGAAAGAAATAAACCAGAGAAAACAAAAGATACAAAAATGGAAGCTACCAAAGGGTTTTGTGATGGTTCAAGACCCTGCACGCGATATTCTGGACCCATTATCGACAATGAATACCAAGGATCTTAGAGAATGGGCACTGCAAAGAAAATTAAACACCAATTTTGTCATGATTGGTTCAAGGATTTGGCATTGCAACTTGCCCCAATACCTAGTGCCCAATGTTCACCCATGCCCAGAATTAATTAAAGCATTGGCGAGACATTTTGATGTAAGGAGTGACATCATCCAACATGGAAAGCTCAGGGTGGTGATAATCCTAGATTCTGTAAGAAGCATCCTTTGCATGCCATGTGACATGGTAAACATTGTGCCTTTAGACAAGACAAAGCTCGATTATGAGTGTGCTTAGGCACCCAACTCACAAGAATTCCTAGAGCGAGAATTGCAAACAAAGCTCTCTGCTAGACCGAGGTTCCCAATGTGCTTTTCAACTTTTAAAGGTGACTAGGGATATTTTCTCTATGCTAGATTTTATCTATGGAATGGAAGGAGATGATACTATGGAATAATTCCAGGTGGCTATGGCATATCATCTGTAGAGGCCCTCGAACCCTCATATCTGATAAGAATTCGCCATTTCTATTGTAGAGGGCATAACACAACAACTCCAAGATTTCTAGATTTATCCTATTTTTAGGTACCCATCGTTTCTTATCCACATGTTTTTGTAATAAAATGTTGGTTACTTTTGAAATTTCTTGAGCCTAGATATGGTAGATATTGTTGAAACAAGAAAGCCTATCTCTATGTGGACCCCGGTTTTGAACAAACCATTTGATTATGATACATTCTTGGACCGATTTCTAAGGCTCACCATGCATTTTGTTTTGGACCAATTTGATGATGGTAGACTCACTACGACCTAGACCGCTTGGTTACAAAGTTGTGAATTTTGGGTGCAATGGTTCTACAGAACTGATTTCACTATTGTCTGAGCTTGTGGTTTCATTAAGAAATCCTTTCTGCTCCCTAATTTTGTTCCAGATATAGTCTTATCCCTAGAGGTTTTCAGAAAAATTTATATGGTTGATAGGCGGATGGGTTCAGGGAAAACTAAAATAATCATGTATAAACCTCGATCACTTTCAACAATGTAAGTCTGAACAAGTGAAAAGTTGAAAACCTATTAAGGTCAAAGTCGACTCAACTCAATCTTCCCTTGCTTTGTGATTCCTAGGATTTTGAACCAGATGAATGTTTGTAAGGAAGATTCAATGTTGCTATTCATCATTTCCATCCATATTGGGATACAAAGCGGAGCCCTTCTCATCCATAGAATAATTCTTTTACTTACCTTTCCTCTTAGCATGTTGGTTTCAGGCCCTCCTAGATGGATTTTTATGAAATAAAATCCACTTTTGATCCTGCTATCAAGATATCACAAAAATTGAAGAAAAATATAAGAAATGAGGGTTGGTCAAAGGAAACGATTGTTTCCTTTTGGATCTAAAGGTAGGAAACTAAGCAAGGCTTTTCTAGCCTAAATGAATCTGATTTGGATAAAACATTTGAAGGAAAGTGGGATATCAAACACAATGAAGGTTCAAGTTTCAGAAGTCATGAGCAGGAAGAATTTGTCACTTGTGTTCCTAGCCCTCCTTAGGAGGGGAAAACAATAATAGTACAACAAATGGAGGAACCTATAGAGGTGGTAGCACCTCAGAGAACATAAGAGAAGTACCAAGACACAAAGGTGTCAAAGGGGGTAGAGTCCCAAAAATTATACGCCCAATAATTATTGACTAAGAAGGGAAGGCACATGAATCATAATTCTCCCCTGTGAAGAGAAGAATAAAGGTACACAAACTCAGAATTCAAGATTTAGAGGAGGATACCGAGGAGGAACTAGGCTCAATCACAATGCAGGCAAATATTACGCCACTATCATTGGTTCCTTAGATAAGTTTCTCTCCAGCCCTCCTCTCTTCTCAATCTTTAGTTTCTTTGGGAATTGGGCCTTAATTTTCCCTTACTCAAGGTATGACAACCTATGTTCCTTTGATCCAAATTCCCTCACAATTTTCCATCTTTTCCCCTCCCGGTGCCAAGACCATCCCTGCTTTCAACTTGAGCTCCCCATTGTTAATTACTCCTAGTGCCCCTATTAAGTCCACTTTAATACTAATCCCTTTGGTTGCTCATTTAGGCTATCATGTTGTTGGACAGGATGGTATTCCACACAATGTGTTAAAGACTCATTTTAATGTTGCCAAGCAAGCCAAACAAGCCCAAGCCCAGAAAATGAAACATAGAGAAGATACTGCCAATGTCAACTCCTTGTATAAGGAAAAGAGTAGAGTATCATTGTTGTGTCTAGAGTCCCTAATGTCCAGGAAAAGATTCAAAGTCAAATTCTTCTCAATAAGTATGATTCCTATACTGTCGCCTTAAACCTCAACCATGCAAGGCCTCGAGACAAAGTTTAATTAATAGAGTAATCTCGTAAAGTAGTTACTGGTGACTATTTGAAACTCACTCGAAAGCTAGAAAAAAAAAAGAAAAAGATCTACAAAATGCAAAAATCACAGCTGACAGTTATAAAGTGCAAATTAAGGCTCTAGAGAAGGATATTTTAAGAATTTGTAGGGATCTTCAAGAGAAAACCTCTGAGGAGCTAGAACAAGAAAGGGCCAAGGTGGAAAAGGTCAGTGAGGAGTTGAACAAGATTAAGTTGATGGTATTTGAGGAGAAGTTGTCTTGGCAATTGCATGATATGGAAAAAGAATTGTTGCAGCTAGGACAATCCCTGAATAATATTTGGAAGAGCCTATAGGACCAGAGCAATAAAGTAGATTAAGAACGGGAAGAGTTAGCTCAACTCCTCTCTAATTTACAAAGATAACTCAATCAGTCAGAGGAAAGAAAGAGTCCCTGAAGAATTTTTTGGAGGAGAGATCCAATGAGGTAGTTCAAAAAGACGAGGAGCTAGTAACTAGTATAGATTAATAAGCACACATAGAGAAAGATCTACAAATAAAGGAACTAGAGTTCTGGGGTGACCTCTGAAGCCTGATGCACTGGCACTAGAGGAAGAAAATGTTTAGAATGCATTGCAATTACTGGAAAAAAGAGAGAGAAGGAGTTGGCTAAATGCCAACAAATATTATTGGATGTGCAGATGCATGTTAACCAACTGGAAGAGACCGTCAAGATTCATGATGACCAAATCAACTAGTTGTAGGATCTCGTCATGGCCCCAACTTTAGCAAGTTGTATACTGTTGGTATAACATCTTTATATCTCTTTTTGGGATAGAATTGAGGCATCCACGCTAAGTTTAATGTCAGTCTTCAATTTCATGGCTGATACCATGAAGTTAAGTGTTGAAGTGGAAATTGCACTAGAAGGAACCCAACAACAGATAACTTCTAACATAACAAAAGAAAAAGGTTTAATCTAAAAACTATATGAAGTTGACGATGGCACCTTATCATTGGTTGGGATTACAATTCGAAGACTCACAACAGTGAGAGAAGGGGACTTCATCAAGTGTGGAGATGCAATAACATATGCTAGGGAGTGCCTTGAGAAACTAAAGGCTTCCATCATATAGAAAAATATAAAAATTGATGTATTTATACAGGTCGACCTTCAATCGCCCTTCAAGTCGGATGGATAACTGTTAGAGGAAGGGCAAGTGAAACAATTGATGGAGCAAAAATGACAGGATCGCTCTTATGAGCAGATTCTAGGACCCGACCCTGAGTTCACTCAGGTCAAGACAATCCTGGATCCCCTGCCTTTCCTTCATATCATCTTGGATATAGCCAGAGGAAGCTTAATTATCTTTACATTTAGAGAAAAGATCGCGCTCTACAATGTTTTTTGGGATTCAAAACTCCACAACTTTCTGGAAGCAATGAGGAATGGGCTCCTTTGCAGTCCACCCTAGCCAATCTCTAGTGGTTTAATCTCCTCCCCTCTTTTTTTTTTGTTGTAACCAGATTTTTGGATTTAGAACCTTGCAGGCAAGTTCCCAAAGAGTCGCCAATTCTGTATATCTCTATACAAACAACCCAAATTCCTAAAGTATTCATCCTTAGGCTTCCTTTTGGGTCATAGATATCATCGGCACGGGCCCCTTTTTCCTAGGCCGTGAGCTTTTTATTTTTTATGGACGTGTCGTGTCCACAAAATTCTAGAGGGATTGCAGTGGGTTTCGCTTGATAGAAACCCCACTGCGATGGCACGTGTCCCAAGTGGATTTTGAATGAGGTTGTTATACATCGTGGGTTGATCAATGATTACGATTGTCGACCTTTTATTCCTTTCAAACACATGTCAAGTGGATGATGGTTGTCATTTGACAGCGTGCTGATCATGGTTTCCTAAACGACCATAGTGATGATTCTTTTCAGGTGGTGGTCTGTCCAGCGAGGAGATTTTGATATGGGGGAATATCTTCTTGCTGTAGTTATTTCTTTAAGAGGGAAGTAGTTTTTTGATAAAAGGGTTCATTTTTTGAGTTCTTAGGAGAGACTAATAATTTTACCAAGGATATTCGTTCTTAATGTTATTCTAGGATATCACACTTGCAAACTTTATTTCTAATTACTTTCATGTTAATTGGAGTTTGACTTTGCTTGACTGATCCTTTTGGGTTTTGATTAATGTTGAATATACCTGAAATCTATGTCATTTGAAGTAGTGATTATCTTATACTTGACTCTAGCATTTTATGTATGAGATTACTTTCAGTGATGGATCATGTTAAAAACTCTTTCGGTTGAAAGTAATATCAACTATAGAATTTCCTTCCATGCCCTTGACTTCACTTATTGATATAAAATCAAAATGTTATTTAGGTATAAAGATGTCTTCATCTGAACACAACTCAACTATGGAATTGCAAGTTGTAATAAAATTTCCATTTCATTCTTGGAATGGTTGAAATTCTTTTGTGTAGGTTTAAGGCTCCCTAGAGATTGTAAACACTCTCTAAATCTTTATGTAATCATATAATTTATCTACAATAGCATTAAAATGTGTTAACCACCATCATCAAAATCAACAAGTTCAAAACAAAAAACTTGTCCATCTCCTTTTGCATTGTTGAAATGACAAAGTTGGCTCTTTATAATTACTCTAGCCTTTATTTTACATTTTCTCCAATAAGGATGTTGCATTGCAATATAAACGATTTTGCAGGAGCTTCATTTCTTGCAACAATTGGATGATCATATCAATTGGTAGAATTCATTTTTGTTTCATCATAATGTATACAAAATATTAGAAAATATAGTAGCATTAAGGTATATAAATTATTATTAAAAAAAGGTAAAATAATTAGGAAAGTTTCTTCACTAAAGATGTCTCATTTACACATTGCATTATACCACCAAAAAGAATGTTTATATGTCATGCATGGTATTTGTTTATATTACAAAAAGGTATAAAATACAAGCAAGTAGGGTAATAAATGATACACATTTAATAAGAAATGTCCATGCATCAGTGCTTACAACAGATGGGCATACTTGTATTCACGATTTGGGTCACAGTTATAAATAGTTGCATAAGTGCATTCTTCTTATATAATATAATTTAGTATGTCATTATAATTAGTGTAATAATACATTTTACTTTATTTTCTACATTTAATATTATTTTTTGTTGTTCTAGTTTATTATATTTTAGAAAACTACATCATTATATTATAATACTAGCGCTTGCACCAAAATGAGGTGCAAGGGTTAGCCGATAAGAAGCTATATATAACTTATGGGAGAGACTAATTTGATGTGTGCAAGATAAATTAGTTTAATTTGCAATATTTTATGTACAAAATAATATTTTTTATACAATTTTAAAATACATAAAAACTTGTTTATATAAATCTATTGATCATGAAACAAAAGGGTTTTTAGGTACGTAGGAAAAAAGTAAAATTCATTTGTCATTAAATCAACTCATATATCAAGTAAAAGTTTGACCCTTCTTTTGTGTATGCTTCATTTTCCATTAAGTTGGATTTCGTCCCCACTTTTGTGGTATTTTCTTCTACCTTGGCAAATGAGCTTTTGAAAATCCACAATGTAATTTAAGACTACTTTAATTTTTTATTTAGATTGTATAATATTTTAAGAACTAACAATTACATTATTTATCACTATTTACTAAAAGTGACAAAGCTATTACATATAATATTTAAAAATCTTTATGATCCAAAATATTCACAAAATTTTTAATGGAGAGCGACAACGACTCTGGAGGTAACGGTCATGGTGGCCATGGCCTTGGGGCTCGAGGGTTTGATAGGAGCCGTCTAAACTTCTCCTGTCGAGAAACCTACCGTTCCAGTCAAAGGATTCCAAACAAAATATTTTGAGATCCTTCTAGAACCCACAATACAAATGGCTCCCTTCGAGCCTTTATCTCTCCTTGGACTTGGAAGGGCCCGCTAGCAGATTCTCACTCTAAATCCAGAGGATTCAATGGCGGGCGAGGATATAACAGGCGCATGCAGGGTGGATGGGTTCCCCCAAGGCAAGATCATTCACAGACTAATGAAAACGGATGGAATGGAAGGAAAAGGGAGAAAAGACACCCTCCTTATTAGAATAGGAATGCGTCCCTGTCACTTCCTAATCATTTCAACTTCAAACAGATAGAATCCAAGTTCTGGCGACCGAAAGAACCAGAATCATTCAAACCAGTAGGTAAAACCGATGTCCAAATGAAGAAATCGGCTTCAAAGGTAGATGAAACCCTCCTTATTAGATCTTTGTTTGTTGTCATAAACAATATTCAATGGTCAGAGTTTGTGATTAATCTAAAGGAAACTGCCTTTTTCTTGAATTGGCTCGACCCGTGGCCATCTCTTAGTAAGATCCAATCTTGGATAGAATCCAACTAGGGGAAAAACTTTGAACTCAAAACCCTCATGAATGAGTTCCTCTTGGTGGTTTTCCCCTCAAAGGCAGACAAGGACTAGATAACAAAAGGAGGCCCTTTCTCTTTGGATGGTCTTGGCTTCTACATCTGTGACTGGAAGCCAAACTTTAATCCTGATAAAGAGGAAGTGGAAAATATTGTTGTCTAGATAAAACTCATCAACCTCCCATGGGAATACAAAAATGAGGAAACCCTAAAAGTAATAGGGAATAGCATTGGTCTCTTTCTGAAAGCTAAAGAGGTGGTCGATAGAAATGATTTTTACATTTACACTAAGATCTTAGTTAAGATGTAGAAATGTTACCAAATCCCAGATATGGTGGTGTTAGGGTCGGCTCATGGCAAATGGAGACTACAAGTAGAAGTTGAAATGGAAAACTTATTAACCGAAGCCACTAAAGCTCAAGGTAAAGGCAAGGGTCTTGAAATGAATTATTGCATTGAATGGATAAAGGAGTGTGAAGCATGTCGGACTACTCAACCTCAATGGTCGATCCTTTTTGAAGAGGATATGATTTTCAACAGAAAAATGGAGTCCAGATCCTCTTCTTCTTCAAATAGTCATGGTCCTCCTGAGATGACTCATAGAATCATAGTCGACTCCCCTTCGGCCTCTCTTCTCGTGGCTTCAGACAGTCAAAATTCCACCCAAGTGGTGAAATCAACCCCTTAGTCTCCCCTTCTCCCTCCTCTCCTACATGGCTCCGTTCAGTCTGGTGAATGGGTTCAAACACAGTATCTCATTGTGCCTGACTCTATGGACATTAGATCACAGTCTCCTAACCATTTGGGGGACAAGATAGGGGACCAGGGTAGCAAACCTGATTTTCCTGACCAATCAGACTCTCATGCAGCAGGTGATGACCTCTTGACAAGATGTGTGGGAAGCCACCCTTTACCTACATGCAAGGATATTGAAATGTCCCCAGAAAAATCCAGAGATGAGGCACGATGATATCTGCCCTCCTCTCTGCCTTCAGCTCTTAATAGTGAAGCGCTCAAGTTCAACCCTCTGGCTAAACCCGATCCTGGTTTGACTGGGAGCTATAAAAAGTTCTCCCCATCTTTGTTTGTTTCTATACTTGTTCCTAAGCCCTCTTCTCTGGAATGCATTAGTTGCTTTCACCCTATCCTGGCTGCTCTCAATCAACTACAGGACACGTAGGATAAATCTCCTCATAATGTTCATATTCAGGAGGAAGATAATAATCTTGAAGGGCAAATCTCCCCCATTTGCAATCTGGAAAGTTCTTTATATGATGCCAAAGATAGTGGAGATAACCTTCTTGATACTGCTTCTAATGTTAGCTACTTTAGTGATGAGGGAGAGGGTGATTTTTTGGGAGTGGAGGACACAACCAATGTTCTGGAACAAAGGGGACTAAATCTTTCTGTGTCTTTGATCAAAAAACCCAAACTAGGAGAACAGAAGAGAAGGGGAAGGAAATCCACCAAAGAAATGTTGGAGCAAGCCGGGTGTGTAGCAGACCAAACAATACTGCTGAGGTCAGGGAAAAGGTTCACCTTTTCCCAGAAGCAATGAGACTCCTCTCATGGAACGTCACGGGCTACAATGCCCCTGAAAAATCTCGCTTGCTCAAATGAGGTCTTGATCAAGCAAGGGCGGATATCATTTTATTCCAAGAAACTAAACTCAAAGGTGATGACATTAAGTTCTTCCAGAATAAATTTTGCAGATGGAAAAGTGCGTTCTCAGAGGAAAATGGCACTTCTAGAGGCCTCGGTATTCTTTGGGATGACAGGGCGGTGGAGGTAGTCCTACTAAACCAGTCTTCAAATTGGAAATGGATTGAGGTATCTTCTAAGCAGTTGCTTTCTCGCTTTTATTTATTCAATGTTTATGGCCCTAATAACCCTAATGAAAATAAATCTTTATGGAATGAATTATCCAATCTCCCCATGGACAAAAAAGATGACCTGTTTATCTTATGAGGGGACTACAACACCATACTCAACCCTTCAGATAAGAAAGGTGGCAAAGGATGGCTAAGCAAAAGTCAGAATGACTTTGCTGAATTTAATTTAAATAATGGGTTAACAGAATTGGATTTCAGATCTGGTAATTTCACTTGGACCAACAGGAGAAAAGGGTTCACAAATATAGTTGAGAAGTTAGACAGATTTTTTCTCGTGGGTAACTGGGAAGACCAGGACTAGTTATGCACAGCAGACATCTTACCAATTGTTGGCTCAGATCACTATCCGATTCTTTGTAATATATAAGAAGATGTTTCTCTTGACCGTGCCCCATTCAAATTTGAAGCCATGTGGCTGAGGGTGGCTGACTTTCACACCAATATAGAATATTGGTGGAATAATGCTCCAAAATAAGAAGGAAACAAGTCCTTCATCTTCTTTAAAAAGATTCAGTATATTAAAGACCAGCTTAAAATTTGGAACAAAGAAGTATTCAAAGATATTTTTGTTGAAAAGTTGCAACTAGAACAAATCCTATAATCTCTTAATGATAAAATCATAGTTGAGGGTATGGATGAAAACTCATATTTGGAGGAACAATCCCTTCTAAGACTGTATAAAGAAGTGCTAGCCAAAGAAGAAATTCATTGGAAACAAAAATCCCGTGAGACCTAGCTCAAAGAAGGGGATCGTAACACTAAGTTCTTCCATAAATCTATCAAGACCAGAAGAGCCCGTAACAAAATCTACAATATATACTGAGCATGGGGTCACCACCTCAGATCCAAAGATTATCAATTAGGAAGCTGTTAACTTCTTCCATGAAACTTTTAATCAAAGTCAGCTCCAAAGGCAAGATGATGAGGAACTGTTCAACCTCATCCCAAACACTATCACAATAGCTCAGAATGAAAAGCTTATGAGCCCTGTCTCTTTAGAAGAAGTAAGGAAAGTCTTATTTGACATGAGCGGAGACAAAGCCTTGGGTTTGGATGGCTTTCCAACACTCTTTTTTCAAAAAACTTGGGACATTTTGGGAGAAGACTTATGGCAAATTGTTGAAGAATCTAGAGCGGAAGGGTTTATTTTGAAGGATTTCAATAACACTTTCATTGCATTGATCCCCAAGCAATTTGTAACTAATTCCTTTTCTGACTTTCGGCCTATTGCTTTATGTAACAATATTTATAAAGTAATAGTCAAAGTGGCTACAAATAGGCTCAAGCCCATTCTTGAGCATATTATTTCTAAGGAATAGAGTGGATTTGCTCCCAATAGATCAATCTTTGAGGGCATCATTATTGCACATGAAGCGGTGCATACAATTAAAGCTACAAAATTCAATAGAATGTTGATCAAACTCGATATCAAGAAAGCCTATGACCATGTAAATCGGGACTTTCTTCTCAGGATACTTACAAAATTTGGATTTTCAAAAGGATGGGTGAAATGGATTGCCAGCCGCATCAACACCCCCAGATTTTCTATTCTTGTGAATGGCATCCCTCAAGGTTTCTTTGAAACCTCAAAAGGTATCCGACAAGGTGACCCCATAGCCCCCTTTTTATTCATAATTATGGCTGAAGTCTTGGGAAGACTTATCATCAGCAATAGATTGGATGGCAGTTGGCAAGGGATTAAGATTGTAGTAGGTATTCCCCCCTCCACACATCCATAATTTGTGGATGATAACCTCTTTCTTGGAGTTGCTTCACTTCTTGAAGCTTGTATCATAAAGTCCACCTTAGATCGTTACAATAGGGCCACTGGTCAGAGTGTCAACTGGCAGAAATTAGAGATTTTCTTCTTCCATACGGCCAACAATCTGCAAAAGCAAATTAGTGAAATCATGCAAATCAAGATAGGTAAGCTTCCGAGCAAATATCTAGGAGTGCCTTTATTTGATGGTGCCTCCAAACCACACTTGTGGAAAACTCTTATGGATTCTTGCTTCAATCATATGGAGGGTTGGAAGAGAAGATGGCTCACATCGGTAGGTAGAAATATTTTACTCCAAGTTGTGGTGTCAACCATCCCTATCTACTCTATGAGCTACTTCAAGATCCCTCACAAAGCTTTAGATGCCATAGCCAAAAGAATGAGGAAGTTCTTTTGGAATGGGGCTCAAGAAGGAGATAAATGGCCCCTCAGTGCTTGGGATAAGATTTGCAAGTGAAAGCAGAATGGGGGAACTGAACTAAAGGATTGGAGGAAGATGAACTTGGCATTGGGGGCTAAAATAGTGTGGCATATGTGCTACCAACCGGATAGTTTATGGGTCAAGATACTTTGATCCAAATACCTAGACTCTCCGCAGGATGAGAGAATCCTCACCATTGTTAACCCCCTAAAGGCTCTGCAATCTGGAATTATCTTCTAGATTGCAGATCTATCATCACTAGACATGTCTCATGGCATATTGGCAATGGAAATAAAGCCTTGTTCTGGGATGATTCTTGGAACAATCACCCAATTTTAAAGGAGGATAGAAGATTTGATGATTTGAGAACTCTCTTCACTAATAATTGGGGCTCTAAGTTGGAGGATTACCTAGAATGCAGGGAGTCCCCTCTTGGACCTATGTGGCAATGGAAACCTTTGGATGGTCTTATCCTCTCTGCCCCACAGAGAGACCTCATGGAAGATATTTTTAAAAAGAGGAGGTTCACTATAATTGAGAATTCAGATAAGATTATTTGGTGTAAATCCAAGAGTGGGGCTTATTCGGTAAAGCTTGGGTTCCTATCCCAAGAGGCTGAGGAGGATTTATTACCTTGGAACACAAATCTATTATGGGATAGACACTGCTTACCAAAGGCAGGAACTTTTGCATGGATAGTAGTGCAAAGAAGGATTTTAACAGCTGAAAGAAGGAAACATTTTGACCTCCAAGGCCCAAATCGGTGTGTGTTATGTAAATCAGCTCAGGAAGATGTTGATCACCTACTTGTTCAGTGTCCTTTTTCAGCTGCATGTTGGGATATAATTAAAGAAAAATTGGGGTTGATTGGACCCTTTCAGCAGGGCATCAAAGAAGTGTTTCAAAGCTGGTTGATCCCTCAAAAGCACACAGCCTTATCTAGGTTATGGAATGCATGCCCCTCCATCATCATTTGGGAGATTTGGAAAGAACGTAATAGACGCATCTTTCAAGATAAGGAAAGATCCCTATCTAGTATCAAAGCGGGTATCTTAAGTGCTAGTGAAGAGATAATGCAAGCTGCCCTTACTACCTCCACGGGTAGTTTTCTTTACACCAAGGCTAACAGGCAACTTCACTGTAATTGGCCAAGCTTGAAACTAAGGAGTGGTAATATTAAAGATGTGCATGTTCAGAATAAAAGAAGATCAGAGCTGAAGTGGGATAAACCAAGTCCAGGATGGGTCAAAATTAATTTTGATGGTGCCTCTAAAGTCAACCCGGGACCCTCAGGGGCTAGTGTTGTTGTCAAAGATAGCAATGGGGATATTCTAGCTCTAGCTGCCCAGAGGCTCAATAACAGCACCAATAATGAGGCCGAAGCCAGAGCAACACTGTTGGCATTACAATTAGCTAAAAAGATGAACATTCAGAATATACACCTAGAAGGTGATTCACAAATTATAATAAATGCAATTAAAAATGGGGCAGCTAATGCATGGCATCTGAAGAATATGATTGAAGAGATCTCCCATCTCTTACGCTCATTCTCGGACTTCAAAATCACCCATGTCCTCAGAGAAGGAAATCAGGAGGCCGATATAGTCTCCAAATGGGCTATAAGTCCTATGATGAGCAATGAGCCCTATTTTGAAATTTTCCCAAAAGAGTTTTTTTGCAACTAAGCTGTGTTTTATGCTACAGGTTGGTGCCCATGTTTTTAGATTTGTACTATTGTGTAGGTGCTGCATCACTCTTTTTGCAAGCTGTAATGGTCGAAGCGACTGCTGCAAATGGACTATGACTACTAGTGAATGGATGTAATGATGAATGTTGCAGGATGTAATGTTCGAGGCGTCTGTTGCAAGTGGATGACTTCCTCTGGTGAAAGGCTATATTTACAGTTCTCGAACTACCCTTCCAGTTTTGGCAGTGTTAATTCCCCGTCAAGGACTATTGTCAGCTCAAGGAGGATAGTTTTAGGAAATTTTCAGTGCCTCCTAGCAAATATTGAGTCTTCATGTGATGGGTCCAACAGGTCGACACTCTGTTTAATGAAATATTCTTGATTTGGGCTATTTTCAGTTGAAAGGACCGCAAACTTCTCCCTTACTCTAGCCTGCCTGTAGTTTAAAACCACCCATGACCTCCTTCAAATGCATCTCTCTTATTTCCACCTTTATCTATTCTGCAGAGGTCGAGATGGAAGCTACATTCTCGATTAGAACCAAGAAACAACAAAAAGCAGTTGAGGGACCAGCCATCATTGAGAGGATCTTAGGCTTGTTGAACATAAAGTATGAAGGGTTGGCTATTGTTGTTCAAAATATCCTCGGCAGCCAATATCAGGAGAGATTTGCTAAGCGTAGATCCAATGTTGATATCATCTCCTTGGTGATAGCCTAGGGTCTGCAGCTTGGGGAGTCCAAGAGTGAGGTCAAGCGTATTACAGAACTCCTCTTTGATCCGGAGTTACTTCTGGGCCTTGAATCAATATTAGAATGGGTTGTTCCCGGTGTAGGGTTTGATTATAGTGAATATTTTGCTGAACTGAAGGAAGGTTTCAACTATGGTCATGTCCCCTTTCTCACTTGGTGGGGAAATGTTGATCAAGTTGCTTATCAAAAGGATATTACAAGCAAATGGAAGATGCTAAAGTCTATGGTGGAGGACTTAGCAAGGCCAGCTGAGACGAGAGACAAAGCTATTTTCAAGGAGGTGCCCAGGTAGAAACGCGGGCAGAGGCATGGCAAACAACATGCTGAGGAATGAAGTCATATCTCTGATGGTTCCAGTCTTTTGTTTGTAATTTCTGTATGAATGAGTGCTCTATATTCCTCAAGTCTTTAGCCTCCTTATCCTCTCTCAGTTTTCTTCTAGCATAGTGTCATTTCAGCAATAATCACACTACCAGCCTGATTTCGCTCTCTATCTATAGGGCTTGGTTGCTATATTGATGCTCTTTTCAAACTGTAAAGCCTCAATGCTTATATATTTGAAATGTAATCCTTTTCTATTACATATATGAAAAAACAAAAATCTGTTACGGACCCAAAAAAATATTTAAAAATCTTTCCATCAAATGTTTTAAGTATAATATTTTAAAAAGTGTACGAATGTAATGTAAACTACCATAATTGAAATTAGCATGTGAATACATTATAATTGAATTAATGAAATTAAGTCTTAATGGAAAAGTATTCATAATAAATATTGAATTGGTAAAGGTAAATATTGATGGTCGTGTTTATGGGGCATAATATTTGCACCTTTGTTAACACAATATGTTGTTAACAAAATACGTTAACAACATGTATGTTAGCCTATCGTGTTAACATGTGTTAGTAATTTGAAAACAAACACAATAGGCTAACATACGTGTTGTTAACATATATTGTTAACAACATATTGTGTTAACAAAGGTGCAAATATTCTACCCCATAGACACGGCCAAGATTGATGGTATTTGTAGAAATATTAATTGCTTTGAATCAATAAGTATATTTTAAAACTTGAAGAATAGTTTGAAAAATATGCAATAATAAATTGTACAATATTAATGCAAGCAATTTTCTATTATTCATTCTATCTAGATTTATATAAACAACAATATATAAGAGATTTTATAAAAGATATCTTAAAAGAAAGTCTAAATATAAAACTTTAAAAAAAATTCTTTTAACAAATATACATAATACATAGTTACATAGTGTTTACAAAGTGAAATTTGTTTGATTCATCGTAAAAAAAAATCACTAATTTCATTGATCATTTGTTTACAATGTTGGATCATGAATTCGATGGAATATTGGTTGTTTACAATTTTGGATCATTGTTCAATTGGTTTTTAAAATTTATTGACTCGTCACATTTAATACTTTTTACAATTTAAATTTTCTTTAATGTTAAGTACAATTGATTTTGTATTACATAAATCATTAAAGCTTTACACAAATTATGATAATTTAATTTTTATTAAAAATAATTCTACAAAGTAAAAAGATGTAGAATTAGTGTACTTCAATTATTTTTAATATCTTTTATATGTTTGAACACACTACACTATTTATTATCTAAGTTCATCTCGCTTTTAAATATTAAAACAATATTTATTTTATTTTATAAATTCTTTTCTTACTCTTTAATCTTAAGGCTAATCTAAATAAAATTTTAAAATCCTATTTTATTCTCTAAATTATTTTAATTAATAAAAAATAGAAAATGTTTAATTTTTTTTAAAGAAATCACATTAACTTGTAATATTTTTACCTAAATAAAATCTTAAAATCTAAATTAATATCTGAAATAAAAATTTTTTTTTTAATATTTTACTATTTTATAATACTATTAAGAATGTCTTAAATAATATTTGATGTATAAAATAGAAGAAAATAATAAATTTAAAAATATTCTAAAAAATCATAATTAAAAAGTTCTTAACCTAAATAGATTCTACATCTTAAATTCTTGTAAAAGAAAGAAGAAAAGATATATTAAAAAATCTAAAATATAATTTAATAATTGAAAAATCGTAATTAACATTTATTTGAAAATAAAAATTACAACATTGTATTAAATAAATATCTTATTATAATAATTAATATTAATGGTATTTAACTAGACCCTCTTTCTGTTTCTCTTCTTCCTATGGTCTCCTCATTTTCCCCCTATTTGTCTTTAGTCCTATTTTTTGCCTTCTTCTGTCGTATCCCTCTAAATTCCAACAAATGATGCTTTATATTTCTGTGATGTTGTCCTTCCCTTCCTACCCTATCTTATTTAAATCCCTCCCTTAGATCCCATTGCACCATCTCCCTTGTTGCCTCTCACTTTACAATAGTTAGAATGTCAACTCCCATTAAACTGAGAGGCCCCAAGGTGCAGATTGCCTTTGATGGGCCTATAACAGGTAAAAGACTAGAAAATATCCTTCTCTCCTCCCATTTTCTGGTTATTCGAGAAGTCTACAGGGTTTTGGGCAGAGGCATCATTTTTAATTCTGACAAATATAGAGTTAATTCCAAGATTCATGGCCTCTTTATTGTTGTTTCCTTTCAAGTTGATGCTGATAAACTTTGGATAGGCACTCTAGGTCAAAGGCTGTTCAAAAACATGTATTTAGGGGATTTGGATAAAGCCTTTACCAACATAAGAAGTGATCTTACTATCCCTAAACCATTCTTCTATGATACTCCTATCATTAGGGGTAGAGCGGTTCCCACGTATCTCATTTTGATTACTGAAGACTTAGAATATCTAGTTAGTTGGGAACCCATTGTAAGGAGGAATTTGAACTTTTTGCTTTGTTTCTGTCATGTATGCGCCCCTGTAGCCCCTAATTGGATTGAAAACTATATAATTGAGGATCAAGTTAGTGCTTGGGAAAATGATGAAGAACTTAGCTGTTGTATCGAGCCGCCAAGCCCATCAAGACATCTCAATGTTGGTATTGAAGATGAAATCTCAGGACTATGATATTCAGAATTACTTTTGGAAGATGCTCTGCACTCCTTTCTGGCCATAAAAGATCCTCCTCTCTAAATGAAGATTATTTAAACTTGGAATGGATGTTATTACAATAAGGAATGGCTTCCCTTAAAGGTTTAGACAATACTAAGGTATTTCCATATTGGTATAGTTATGCATCTTTGTATTGTTATTTCTCGTCCTTTATATGAATCAATACTGGAAACATTTCCTAGGAATAAGATTTAATATGCTCAAACATAGAACAATTCTAGCAGGCCCACAATTTGTTAGACACACACACACACACACACACACACACACACACACACATTTATATATACTTATATATTTATTTATATATAGCATCTGCAAATATGACATACTGTAGCGGATAGTTATGATCAATCTTATGTGGAATGGCAGTGCAAGAAAGATAATGTTTATTTATTCTTTGTAGTTCAGTGTTAGATTCCAAGCTTTATTTGAAACCAATACTGCTAAAAGTTAAGGATTTAAACTAATTTACTTTACTGATTTTTCTA
>MU227577.1:2391253-2427641 GCA_018584345.1 Thuja plicata | reverse complement strand
GAAATGAGAGATTCAATGCATGAAAATGAAATCTATTCTATATGATTGCAATGCATAAAAGGAAATTAATCTAAATGATAACAATGCATGATTAATCTATGAAAGAAAATATGCAAATTTAATCTATGAAAGGAAATATGAATTTAATCTAATATGAATCTAATCTACATGAATAGCCATGGATGCAAGAAGAAGACAAGAAGAGAGAAGTTGCAATATCCAAGCTTGAGTGCTCAAATTCTCCTCCGAAATTGCTCTCCAAACCTGCAGCATAACAATACCTAAAAAAATTCTATTTCTAAGAATGAGAAGGAGAGGGCTCCTTATAAAGAAAAGTGAACGGTTGAGATTAAGAGGCAAAAATCAAAGGCTATGGTTAAGAGGCAAAAAGCCCACCACTTAGGAAGATGTGAAGAAAAAGGGATTTTTATTTAATTTATTTCCCTTTTCATCAAATAAAGTGCTTTAAGTGGGGATTTTTATTTATTTAATTAAAAAAGGGGTTTTCTTTTAATTAAATCAATTAGAAAAATTTTATTTAATTAAATGGGAGGAATTTAATTTAATTAAATAAGATGAATTTTATTTAATTAAAAGGGAGAAATTTAGTTTAATTAAATAAGATGAATTTTATTTAATTAAAAGGAAGATTAAATATTTTAATTAAATAAAAATGATCAAACCTTAGGAAATATTGAAATAATTGAATTAATTACAATTTGATCAAGGAAATTGATTTGAATTGAAAATGTTCCAAAGCATTGATTCAGGAATTTGATAAATTGATAAAATGATAAATGGGGCCCATATTCTAGGCGACTATTTTATGGTGCATACATGATGAAGATATTGTAAAGAGTCTCTCTCTCTTTCTCTCTGATTTTTTCCTCATTTATATTATATACACAGGGGTTTTTTCTTAGTTTTTCCCCTTTCAAAATCCTTGTCTCATTGTGTTGATCTTGGATCATCTTGATGGTTTTGGTGATGGATCTTGAAGCAATCTCTCATTCATTGTGTTTATGGTAAAATACTTCATTTTGCTGCACTCACTTGAATTCTTTTTTTTTTAGTTCTTTTCATTTTTGTATGTTTCTTACATGGTATCAAAGCAGGCTAATCTTTGTTTTGAGTGTTTGCATGAAGGTGTCATTCAAAGGATATCTCTTTTGAGAAGAAGAAACTCTTTTTTTGTTGATTTATTAACTTTTTGTTGTAGGTTTTTCATTTTTTGTAGATCTAACATATGTTGCAGCTCTTTCTTATCTCCTTTGTTACTTTAGATATGGTTTTAGTTTCTAGGATTTGAATTTTTTTTGGTTTTGGACGGTTCATCGCCAAACCTAGTTTCTATTATTTTTTATCTGGTTCTGGATGACTTGCCACCATATCTCAGCTTAATATCTGCATGTATCCTCTATCGAGAGACCGCATCATTCGATCTGTATTCTAACACTCTGCAAGTTATTCAAGCATATTTATCTGCGGGTCATTAAAATATTTCTGCAAGTTTTCCCCTTGAAAGTTTTAATATTCAATCTATAATTTAATGCTCTGAAGGTTATTCAAGCATATTCACTCTCACATTTTTTGTGCAAACATATCTTTGATCTATCACTATTTTTGTTAGCAATTTGGTTGTAGGTTAATATATCTCTAGTTGCAGGTTATATTTGCATTTGTTTTGCAACATTTTACTCTATATCTCTACTTATTTATCCTCTATGATCTCTGGTTTTGAGACTTGGTATCATTTTTAATGTACTTTATTTAAAATATTAATCCATTCATATTAAACCTTGGTTGGCATCTTGTTGTTGCTCCTACGCACTTTTATGTTTGGAAGAGGCCCATACTCCATACTCCATAACTTGTACAAGCTTCCTGCACCATTTCTCTATTCCTACCCTCACTCCTCTTTCCCTCACTGCCTTCTCCACATAGTTACCATGCACAACACCCACCTCCCCTCTTTGCACTGTCACTTACCTCTTTTGGCACAACCTTTTATTTTTTATTTTTGTGCAACGTTACTCTACTCTTGCGCAAAACACCTCCACCCCCTCCTTGTGTTGTCTCTCCTTCCCAACTCCCTTCCTTCTGCGTGCCCCCTCTCCCCACTTCACTCACTACTCCTTTCCCTTCCTGCACTTCTCCTCACTTCTTCTGCTTCCTGCACAACATTCTTTTTATTGGTTCTTTTCCTCAGTTGCCCTTCATAGCCTACGAAGCATCTCAGTCACTGACTTCAATCGAGTCCATGCACAACTTACCTACCAAAGATTCTTCCCCATTCATTGTTGACCGGTTCGATTAGAAGAGTCATTCCTTGCACACTAGACAACAATTATAATGGTTCCTTCTTCTAATTATAACTTTTCTTATATCATTATTATAACATTTAATCATTATATCGTTCTTTTTTTTTGGTATATATAAGTTTCTTGCAGCTCTAATCATTCTATTCCTTGCGCACTGGACAACAATTATAACGGTTCCTTCTTCTAATTATAACTTTTCTTATATCATTATTATAACATTTAATCATTTTATCATTCTTTTTTTTTGTATATATAAGTTTCTTGCAGCTCTAATCATTCTATTCCTTTTTTTTTTATCATTAGATTCCTTATATCAACATTAGATTATTTTATTTTAACAAAAAATTGTTCAATCTTTTACTTAACAACAAAAAAAGTCTAAACTTTAAAATAAAATTTATGGTTCATATTTTTTAACAAAATTTTAACCCAGTCTATATTTTATCGTTATAATCATATTGCAATTGCCATTTTGATATCTAGTTGCAATAAATCTGTGTTTTCTCATTTAAACAAAAATTTAATTTCTTAATTTTCTTGCATATCAACTGGTTTTACTCTATTAAATTCCTCTTTTGGGTTTCTTTTAACATATAATTTCTTGTATTCTAATTTATTTTAAATCACAATGTCGACATTAGTCCCAGAAGTCAAATTGAACAGTTCTAACTATCATTAATAGAAGATGCATATTTCTTTTATATTTTATTTTAATCATTTGCTAGAAGTTGCTACAAATGCCTCTCTTGAATCGACTGCCACTGCTTCTCAAACCGAAAAAGATGCATGGAAAGGTAAAAATGAAGAAGCTCTTGGATTAATTAGCTTTCTATTGTTCCTGATCTATACGTCTTGATTGGACATTTCACCAAAGCCCATCAAGCATGAGACATTTTGAAACAAACTTATAACAACTCCATTGAATCACAAAAGATTCAACTCCAATACAACTTGGAAGACTTGAGGTAACAAATTTCAAATCCATGGATGAATTCTTACTTAATTTGATGCTATTAAAACTCAATTAAGTGGTTTAAATGTTACTTTAACTGGTATTAGATTAATTACTATCATTCTAAAGAAATGTCTTCCTAAAGAATTTCAACAGTTTATTACTAACATTCATTTTCAACTTACTATTCCTAGTTTAGCTCCTCAATTAAGTTATGTTATTTTTCAAAATTTATTATGTCAAGAGGAAGTTAAGTTACTGCAATTTGATACTCTTAGATCTTATGAACATTCTTTTGTGTCTAAGCATCGAAATCAAAATAATAGAGTATATAATCATAATACTTCTAATAATAATCATAATTGACATAACAACAATTATAATAATCATAACAATGATAATCATAATAATAATAATAGTTATTCTAATAATCATAATTCATGACATCATAATAATAATTCTAGGCCCTCTTATAATAATAGTCATAACAATAGTTATCATAATAATCATAATCATCCTAATAATAGACCCCATTGTACTTATTGTGGGAAAGATGGTCACATGTCCAACAATTATTTTAAGAAACAAAATCATGAGAAGCCTTTTACTCCTAATAATCAAACTAATCAACAGTCTCATAATAATAACTCTTGTTAAGATTTTGTTGTCCGTTATGGAATGTCTAATCCTCACTATGATAATATTAATCTTTTCAATAATTCTCCTATTTGGGATGAATCATATAACGATGACTATTATTGGGATGACCCCCTAGATTACTATTTTCCTCATTAAACAACATTAATACAAAGGGGTAATATTTTCTCTCCATATAATGCATTCAATTTTGATGATTTTTCTTATTCCCATGCATATTCCCCCTTTGATGATATTTTAGAACAAGAAGTGGATATTATTTCTACTTTTCTCAATGTTACTCTGCCTTATTTTGACTGTCCTAGTAGAGATGTGTGTATTTCTCAAGATGAATTTCTTGATTTCTCCAAAGTTCAAGATTCTGAATGTAGCCCTAATCAAATAGTTGTTGTGGACGAAAAACCTCCTTATCTTTATCCTAATCCTCCTCATGATAATAATAATAACGTTGACAATAATTATGATAATGGTGATGATTATACTAGCTCTACTCCTCTTGATTCTTCATATAATGTTGAAACCATTACAAATTTGTTTTATGAACCTAATGATTGTATTATTGATTACATGACTGATTCAAACTCTGATTTTTCCTTAAAAGGTTTTACTGATTAAGCTCTAGGAAGAGATCTCAATGATGGGAGATCTACTAGCACGGTCATTGTCTTTTTATAGGTTTGGGTGCTATTTCTTGGAGAAGTAAATATAAACAATCTCTGTCTCCATGTTCTACCGAATATGAATATAAAGAATGTACACATGCATATAAAGAAGCTCTTAGAAATCAAAGATTACTTGAAGATTTTGGTCCTCCTCAACAAGCACCTACACTTGTGTATTGTAATAATCAAAGTGTCATTTCCTTAGCAAAGAATCCTTTGTACCATTCAAGATCCAAGCACATATCACTCCATAATCACTTCATAAAAGGAAAAGTTGAAGAGACGCAAGAGTACGTCATATATTGGAAGGGAAATGATCCTCCTGTCGATATCTTAAAAAAGACTCTTTCTAAAGAGAGATCTAAAAGTCATTATAAGCATTTGGGTTTGATACCCATTGATATAATCTCCCCAAGTAAAGATTAAAGTGGGGTGTTAGAAATTAATCTTTCCTTGGTTGTATGTATAACTTATTAAGGATAAACCAAGGTATCCTCATTGTAATTTTTTCTCTAGTCCAAGTGGGAGGAAAACTCTTTTTATTTAATTTATTATTTAGTTTATTCCTCCTTGAGAGGATATTGACACTTGTCACACACACTTATGAATGGTGGCATTCATAGACTTGGGAGTTACATTATAACTCCACTCTCTCATCTCTATTTAAGAGATGCTCCTCTCTCATTTCTTACAATGCAACAATGAAGAATGCTCTATGAAGAAGATATTGTAAAGACTCTCTCTCTCTCTCTCTCATTTCTTAGGTGTTTGCCTCATTCATATTATATACACAAGGGGTTTATTTTAGTTTTTCACCTTTCAAAATCTTTGTCTTATAATGTTGATCTCGGAGCATATTGATGGTCTTGGTGATAGATCTTGAAGCAATCTCTCATTCATTATGTTTATGGTAAAATACTTCCTTTTGTTACACTCACATGGATTCTTTCTTTTAGTTCTTTTTATTTTTGAATGTTTCTTACACTTCTTCTTTAGTGATGTTTAAACCAAAATCTTCTCCCTCTTCACTCTCGAGCCCTTCTCTAATGTATTCCTTAAATCACTCCCCACCTTCATTCAACTTTAGACCTAGAATTTTCTACAAGGAATTCACATTCTTGTGAATCCCTGGCTTCCTAGCTTTGAACATGTTGACATATACACTTGAAAGTATTGGCATCCTTTGAATCTCACGACCCCCACGACATACCATGAAATAATCCTTTGGGTAGGGAATTATAAGGTGATCATTAATTCCCCTAAAAAAGAACCATTGAAGAGATTTGGTGCAATTGCTTGGCACTCACCTTTGATTCCCCAACCGAAAGGATAATCATGAAAAATGCTACAATTATGTTAATGTTAACCTTGTATTTATGATCGATAAAGAGAAAATACTCACCAAAAATTCACTTAATTGTGTGGATAATCAGGGAATGGGTATAATTCATTATGGCTTCGAGGTGTTTTTATTTGACTACTCCTAAAAAATACATTTATGTCTTATCAAAGGTCAAGTAGATGGGCGAATCCATTAAGATTATGCATGTATGCAATGAAAGGTATAATTTAAATATTATTAGCACTTGCACCTAAGGAGGTTTGAGGGATAAGTCGGTAGGAAATTATAAGTAAAATTTAAATGTGAAAAAAAAAATTAAAAAAAAATAGATTTTTATATAAAATATAAAATGTTAACATTAGTTAAAATATTAATAAAACAATTTATAATTAAATTAATTCTAATATATTTTATTAGTATTTATCATTTCATAAAAATAATTAGACGTCATGCACAAAATAGATTTAATGAAATAAAACCAAATTGAATGTCCTCAACCATTATGAGAGACTTAAGCAAGAAGATTCGGAGCGTAAGCATTCATCAAGATAGGGAAGGTTTGATGGGTTGTAGATATTGGAGTTGAGAAATTTTTGATAAACATGAATGCAAAATGTGTAGACATCAAACATGGTGCATGAATAATATGATATAATTGAATGTTATTTCATGGAACACAATGATTTAGTGGTAGAACATTTATTATTTATTAGAAATGATTTTACAAAACCTCAACTCAAATTAGAAAAATTCAAGCAAATGCAATATGTATAAACTTGAAAACAAAGAGGAGGCATGCAATCAAGCCGCAACCATAGTTTGTAGATCAATCATGGAAAATTTTAAGATCACATGTTCTCTCTAATCGATCCTCACACACAAAGGTTAATTTCAATCCTCGAAGTTTGCATATTGCAGAGAAAGTAAGGCTAGTTGAATACTTGTCTCTATATATGGTCCAATAAAGAAATGTAAGTTGTCTACTGCAATCTTCTCTGTTATTCATCCAATATTTCAACAAATTCTAGAATGAGTGGTCTTCAAAATTATGGAAAACCATCAATAAGTATATGCACATTTAATAAAAAAAGTTTACTGAAATAATAACACAGTGTGTAACGTAGTGAAATTTAAAAAAATGGCTACAAATACCTGATCAAATCTGAAGTTTGCTAACGTGTGTTTGATCCACTCTTGAAAGTGATATTGAATACTCAATATTTCAATAGAAACTGGTATTTACAAAAATGAAAAGATTTGTATTTGAAAAATAATAAAACAAAATGTGAAATAAAAAAGAAATGACTACATATACTTGATCAAATATGTAGTTTGCTAAAGCGTGTTTGATCCATTTTAAAAAGTGATATTGAATACTCAATATTTCATTAGAGACTGATATTTGTTAAAATGGAAAGATTTGTGTTTGAAAAACAATAAAACAAAATGTGTAACCTCCATAGTAGAGAGGATTGAAGAATTAAAAGTACAAAGACCATGTTGGTGAAGTGTATGTGAATCTTAAATTGTTGTTTTAAAAGAAAAAAATATGATTCGTGTATGTTTATGTGAATCTTAGATTATTATTTTAAAAGAAAAAAAAAACATGATAAACATTTTGTTTCGTTTTGTTCATTTCTTATTCAATAACATAGATAATTAATTGTACTCTCTTTTATTAGTTTTTATTTTCCTTTTTAATTATTTTGTTAAAATATTAAAAAATAGATTAATAAGAGAAGATAATATTCAAAGATATTCTTATAAAAAGAAAACCATAAATTATAGATTCACTTCTTTTTCTAACTAATAATATTTAAATATATATGATTCTTAATTTTTTAAGCAATGCAAAATCATTACAATCTTATCTAGAACATTCGATAATTTTTTTTAGTATTTATCTTCTTTTTTTAAATAAAAATTCTTTTCTATTTTTTAAAACATTAAAAAAGATAGAATATTCTAATAAAAGAAGATAATATTGAAAGATATTCTTATGGAAAGAAGAAATAATAAAATATGATTTTTCCTCTCTCTCTCTCTCTCTCTCTCTCTCTCTCTCTCTCTCAATGCAAAATCATTATAATTATTTTTTATCTATAAAAATTGTTTGAGAGATTTTCTATTTGGTAAGTTGATTTGTTAACGAGAGACTAAGGTGGTTTTGAAATGTGAGACAGGTTTAACAGGCAATTGTGGATAGTGAAGTCCACAATATAAAGCCTATCGGCTAATTAAATATAATATAATTTAGTTTAATATAATTACATTATCTATTGTATAACGTTATATTATGATATGTTTTATATATATATATATTCAATTCATAACTCTACACCATACTTTCATTAAAATAAAAAGCCTAAAATAAGGTGCTTATTTATTATATTGAATATAAATAGTCATTTATTTATTTTTAATTTTTAATTATCAATATTAAAAACTATGATATATATATAATCAAAACTAATTTTATAGTTTGCTCGTACTAATTTTATAAAATGTTTAAATCACACAAATATAGATATGCTAGTCTATAATATAAAGTTTAAGTTTCTTAAAAGTACTTTAAAAATATTATCATGAGTTATTAAAACATTTTTTAATCATATTACATATTTCTTAATTACTAATAGTTTTTACTTTGTGGGCTATTAAATTTTTTAATTTAATATTTTTTTATCAACATGCTCATGTCATTATATTCCACCCTGAATTCTAATTGATAATGCCCGACAATTTTAATCACAATAGATTATAACTTTCAACATCCACTAAACTAAATCAATTGAATTATTACACAATTAAATTCATGTGCACTTCTCACATTATCCTCCTCCTAAATCCTCTAATATATTTTATGATAGTAATTGTTAACATTATTTAACAAAATTGACACTCTAACACTACACCCTCAAACTTATGACCCCTCTCATACTCCATGGGCTTGAACCACTTTCATATAGTCCACCAAATTCTAAAGATGCTCCATTGTAAACTTCATTGCTAAAGTAAATCAACTACCTAATACTTGTTTTAGAAGCTAGATTTGTCTTCTTTATGACTCAATATTAAGAGGCTAAATTTCTACACAAAGCACTATCAAGCAAAATATAGGGGAAAGTACCCAATAACTGACAGGTGGAAAAATAACCGCGATCTTTTTGTCATCTTGACCCACCAAAAAAATCATTTAGATAGCCATTACCTACAAAACAAAAGTGTCAAAAGAAATTACATACATACCCCAATTATTGTTCACCATGTTACCAATAAATAAACATTACAAGTGCATGACTATTGGTCCATTTACGTTTGTAATACACATCAAGTTGCACCAAAAAAGTAAGATTGTTATTAAAAAATGAACTTTATTGTTTTTCAAATACAAACACAATGGAATGCTCTAAAACTTCTAATATATTCTATTTTTTACTAAATATATTATATTTATGTACAAACATGTCCAACTGTTGGTGCATAATATGTTTTAATACAAACAAAAAATAACTTCCAGTGCTCTCATCTACACATTCTCCCACAAATCCTATGACATCCTTAGGCAATTACTCCAAGTGCAAGTTGTACCCGCATAGATAGTTGGTGGTGTAAGGCTCACAAATAAACAATGAAAAATTCAAATACAAAAATGAATTCATGAATCCATTGTATGAATAAGAAAATTAATGCATTAATTCCTCTAAGAGGGAATTTCCTCCGTCATTTTCATAACAACTCATTGCAAATTCCCCCTTTTTGCGCTAATTATTCTATACTCTTTGTGTTGGGTTCATTATTCTTCGTAGGATTTAGAGCTCCATTGGAAAATTATGCACTTGTTCAGGTTGGTACCCTGTGATACCATTTATTTTATGTTTTGTTTTTTTTCCGTATGTATGTGTTCACTATATGCATTAAGATGCATTCAAATTATACTATTTTGAGTTAGTTAGTAAGTGATCCCAATATGCACTAGTTATAGGCATTCAAATTTCATGTTCTCACATTACACTTTTTTAGTTAGTTAATTCATGTTTTCATAAATCAAGCTAGTGTTCACTGTATGTATTAATTATATGTATTCAAATTATATTGTTTCGAGTTAATTAGTAAGGTGTTCACAGTATGCATTAGTTAGAGGCATTCAATTTTCATGTTCTCACATTACACTATTTTCAGTTAGTTAATTCATGTTTTTCATAAATCAAGCTAGTGTTTTTAGTGGGATCTTCAAGTTGGTACCTGATGATACCATTTATTTCATTTTTTGTTCATGTGTGTGTGTGTGTGTGTGTGTGTGTGTGTGTGTGTGTGTTCACTGTATGTTCATATGTGATTTTGATTTGTTTGTCACATTGGTTCTACTCATTTTCTTTTACGATTTCTTTTTTGTTTCAATCATTTCTCTGTATTAAATCGAGGGTTTGAGTCAATCCATATGTTTTTTAAATCATTCTATGAAATTATTACATGGAATATCTTTGCCTTTAGTAAGTTTATATTGACTTTATAAATTTCTCTTTACTCATTGAGTCTATGCATTTCTCTGTAATTATCGAATGTATGCATTGCTAAGCTTACATTGATTGTATGCATTCTTAAGTTTACATTGACTATATGCATTGTAAGTTTACATTTATTGAATGCATTCTTAAGTTTACATTGATTGTATGCATTTGTCTTATACTATATTGTGACATTATTACATGGAATGTCAAAGAAATAGGGGACATTTTCGATAATATGTTGAAATATGATAGTTTAATCATGAAATGTCAATGTTTTCATATTTAATCTTACTTGTGATATTTTATTCATGAGTCATCTGGGTTTTAACTAGGTATCAAGTACTATTTCTCGCTAATAAATTGTGGGGTTACATTTATCTTAAATGCATATGCACTGCATATATGAATATACATACACAAACACATAAATATAAATATATATAAATATATATATATATATATATATATATATATATATATATATATATATANATATGCACTGCATATATGAATATACATACACAAACACATAAATATAAATATATATAAATATATATATATATATATATATATATATATATATATATATATATTCATACACACATAATATGTCGATGATTTAACATGCACTCTTAAATTTAAACAAGTAAACCCATGCAAACGGTATATGACTAATATGTAAAAAGTGGTTGCAGGTTAAGTCAGTACCATGACACCCAGACAAAAGGCAATAAGAACTGGAAGGTGAAACATAAGAGTAACTTGAAGCGGGTACTTCATAGACACATAGGTGGATGCAAATGTCAATGCACAAGAATATCTAGTTAATGGTTTTTTTGTTCATGCATAAGAATTTCTAGTTAATGGTTATGCTCTCCAAAACCAGTAGAACATTGGTCAAGAAGGCAATAGATGGGAGGTGGCCTCAAGTGATCTGGCCTCTCCAACTCCAATTAGATAGTGGTCCATTATTGACATGGATGCTACAGTTTGCAGCGTCGATTGTGGCTAGGAAAATCATGGTGGGTAGGTTTCAGAAAGTGCCACCCAGAGTTGACAATTAGAATAGTTGAAAGAGTGGACACCAATAGGGCTATACAACTTCATCATTCTATTGTGGAATTTTTCTATAACAACCTTAGAGAAACTATCAACAACCTTAACCACTATGGTTCCAACAGAATTTGGAATTGTGATGAAATAGGCGTGCAAGTTGGAAGGAATTGTGGAATGAGAGTAATTGCACAATTGGGATCTAGAAGAGTCCTGAATCTCATCTCAAAAAGTAGGTAGTGGATCACTATCCTTGCATGTTTGAGCATAGATGGGTTGAGCATACCTGAGTTTTACTTGTTCAAAATGAAGAGACACATAAGAAATTACATTGTGAATTGTGAGGTAGGGGTGTGCATGTCAATACAAAGGAACTATTTCTGGTGGAGGAGCACCCTGACAAAGTAAAAGAAATATTTGATGAACCACGAGACCATAAGGATGAGCCATAGAATATAAAGGCTAGTTAAACCTATAAGGTCCCAAATAATGTAATTATGGCCATTAGAGCCATATAGTTCCAATTCAAAGTCCAATATCATTCATTAAAACAACTTAGCAATATTAGTCAATTAGGTGTCTATAAGGGCTCATGAAGCCTACAAGGTAATTTGAAATGATCAAGGGAGAAATGTGTTTCAAAGGCCATTAATAGACTATTGTTAAATAGAACAGATGTCATTTGGATCTAGTTGTCGAGTTGACAACTTAGTTGTCATGACAACATTTACATATTTTATGGTAAAAATGTTGCAAGTTGGTTAGGAATGGTTGAGGGGGTAGTTATGTGATTCCCATGGCTAGGAAATGCATAAAAATTGTTGAAAAACAATCCCAAACAGAGAGAGGGAGTGGTTTTTAAGTCTGAAATTCAAGATTGTACGGACTGTAACACAGTTTTGAAGAATGCAATAACAAACTTATTAATTTTTACATTTATTTGGATATATAATGGTTTTGATCTCTTATGTATGGTTATATGCATCTTTGTTACATGTTTTGGCATTAATATTAAGCCATTTTCAAGTCATTACATTTTATTTTGATTGTTTGTACTATGACAGAGACAATAGATACATTGATTTCTTGTTTTAAATGAGGTTATAGGGTTCAACCATTTTATGTCCACACTGTTCCTAGTAGTATGAACCCCTAGAATATATATGATACATATTATAATCATTTTGTGTAGAGATAAGGCCATAAGAATGGGTTATAGTCTCGGTCAGAGGAATTGTGCTTGAAAATGTACTAAAATAGCGTCATGGGTGTAGCAACAGATATTCTAGCCACACAAGGAGGGTTTCTAAAGGTTGTTTCTATCCAAGTATGAGGAGGACAAGGTGAAATAACCCTTGGAAGGTTCTAGAAGTGATTGGAGATACGAGAACTAGAAAGCCCTAGGTTAGAGCCCCTAAAAGTGAGGGTTTGGTGCATGGAGGGTTAAATCAATAGGGGTCATCAAAAAAAGTTTAAAATTAGTTTTTTTGCATCATGAGGCTAGAATTTTTCAAGGTATGAAAGTTTGAATATGAGTAGAGGTATGGGTTTCTTTGTAAAAGTGCCCAATTAGGCCTAGGAAGAAAAGTGGAGACAATAGATGTTTGGGGTGATGGTCCAAAGGACCAATAGCTGAAATTGAAATATGTTAAATAAATTGTAAAAGGGTATCTGAAACCCTATTGGGTTTAGCAAGTTGTTTGGAATAATGTGGAGAAACTAAATATTACTCGTTGGTTAGGGCTAGTAGGTTTAAGGCCTAGAATGAGAAATTTGGAGGTAGGCATTAAAAATTTGTAAAAGGTGAGTGCAAAACTTAAAGTTAATATGTTATAAGTATGTTGAGACTCTCAAAGGGTTTGTGACAATATCTGAGATGGGTTTTGACATTGAGTGCTAAAAGGTGTGGAGCCTAGTGGTAGCTAAAGTCCTTGGAATTGATCCATGTTTGAGGGAACTTTGAGTAATGCTACCAGACATTGGAGGGACAAGAAATATCCTTAGAAGATTGAAGAATTGAACCATTAGCCTCTCTATCAAGTGGTATCCAAGAAAGTGAAAGGTCTGGGGTATGAATCCTAGTCGAAGATGGGTTTAACAAAGACTGAGAGAGAAATGGTAGACGCATACAAGAAGTTGAAAGAAATCTTGTTTGGAAGAAAGAAAAGATAATAAATGGAGAAAAATAAGAAGGAATAAGCAATAAAGAACAAAGAAGAGGAAGAAATAAGACAAACAATAGAAGAGATAAGAAGCTTAAAGAAAAATTTAGAAGAGAATGAAGCCAAAATGAAGGCAACCAAGAGCATGTTGAGTTAAATCCTAGAACAAGATAGGAGGGTAGAGTTATTGAAGGTGCAAAAACAAGAGGAAGAAGAACCCAATGTTGAAGATGTTCTTAAAGAAACATCGAATATGGAAAAGGAAAAGAGTGATTTGAAGCAAATTGCCATTCACCATACAAAGGAATGTGAAGTTGGGACAACAAAAGTTGAGGTAAGCCATCCATTGGCAGAACAAGAACAACAGATGAATGTTGGTGGAAAGGGTGAGCATCAAATAGTTTTTTAATAACCTTGTGAGGAAAAGGTTCTTGAGGTTGAGTTGGTCTCAATGGAAGAGACTAAGAGTGAGTTGATGGTGGTAGGCTTGATGGTGCAGGAGCACCTAGGCTAAATCCTATCCCTATGTTTTGTTGTGGCTTGTACTAACCCTAGCCAAGTCATTTTTTTTATTTTTTACCTTAGAAGGTCTTGCATGTTTGTACCTATTTGGATTAGACAAGGATCAATCCAATTAGATGTTTAAGGTTTTGAGTGTGTTTAGTGTAATTTAGCATAAAATGGGAATTCGGGGTCAAGAAGCCTAGAAGGATTAACATGGCTTATATTTGTGCCTAAGAATCCCTTTATGATGTTTTTACATCATTTAATAATGATTGTAGGTCATCAAACTAAGTTTTAGGAAAAGATGTAAAAGTTGCTAAAATGTTGCTTGACAACATTTTGCAACTTTGCAATGTTGCTCGACAATAATGTCAAGTTTGATTCCATTCGATGAGTGGACAAGTTAGTTAGTGTAACTGTCCTAAAACATGGAAAGGTCATATTAAACCACGAGGAGGCCCATTTCCTGAGGCTAGGTGGTATGAAGAATAATTGAAGTTGTCTGATTTTGGTTTGCAACTCTGTGTTCAGTATACAGTGAATGTTTTTTTATTTCATGCATTAGTTAATGGATTGAATCATCAAGTTTTGTGTTGGATTATTGTAGCTAGGATAGTTTCAGTATGTTTTTCTTTGGTGTGAAGTTTCTAAGTGTTCATTTGCATAGGTTAGGAAATTATTTTGTTAGTGTACAGTCTGCTGGTGTTGTTCAGGCAATTCTGAGGAAAATGGCTCCCCCATAAATATCCACCATGAATTTCATCATGCGATGGAGGAATATGGAAGGGGAGCCTCTATATAGTTTATATATATTAGGAGAGGTTCAAGAGAGTTGTTTAGCTAATTTTCATGGCAAGCCCTAGGCGAGATTGGAGTGCTCGACTAGGAAATTGCTAGAGATTAATTATGTTTGATTGCAGGGATACCATTGGGAGAAGAAAAAAATAAAGGTTTTGTGAACTTGGAGGTCATACAGACCCCTCCTAGTAAGGAGAAGGCTCTACCAATCCATCTTGATACATTTCTGAGCATAAATCATCTGACTGCACTTATTTAGCCCAATTAGCCCTAGTTGTCCTTAATTCTAGGAATCTATTATACAGACACCCTAGGACCATAAGACCTAAAAAATAATTTGAGTCTTAGAGAAGGGTATTAGAATCACCACTTTTTTTTTTTCTTTTTTTTTTTTTTTGGGGGGGGGGGGGGTTGGGGNTTTTTTTTTTTTTTTGGGGGGGTGGGAGGTTGGGGATTGTTTGGGGTTGTTTTGCAAGAATTGGGAAAAACCTATCAGACAGGGCTAGTAGAGGCATTAGGCCTAAAAGCCAAGATTAAAGGTAAATTGGGAGATCATTGGGGAAATGCATGTTACCCAGTCACCAATGGGATCATATGGAGCCTAGGAAGATGTTGAACATGAGAAGTATCCTTGTAGACACTTGTGGATTTGAGAAGTTGAAAATGTGCTTGGAACTATCCAAGAAGTAGTAAAAGAGTATAGTGCAATTTGGTGATAGTTGTCTCATTGTGAAGAACAATAGTTACCTACTCTTAGAGAGGTATTGGGATAGTCCAAGACTAGTGTAGTAAGGACTATAGAGACCCTAAGAGGAAGCATAGGGTCTTGAGAAGGCTAGGAATAGTGGAGGTCCTAGGAAGCTTGTACAAACACACTTGGTCAAATATATCAGATTGGTATCAGAGCGAATAAGATTTGGCTTGTGGTGAATGTTTCAACCAACAAAGTTAGTAGGAGAGTCTACAATGGTGACAAATGCAGAGTTGGAAAAGAAAGTGGATGAGCAAGAAGAAGAGAATAGATTTCTCAGAGAAAGATTGGCACAATTGGAACACAAAGTGGACCAAGTAGAAGAAAAGACTGAAGAAGTGAAGGATAAGGTTGAAGGAAAGAGTAAGGAGATTGCCTTAGATGATGAGGTCCCTGAAGTTGACCCTGTCCTCACTGAAGAACCATTCGTAAAAGCACTAAAGGCTTTGAGTGGTAAGGCATTGGAAGGAGTTCCTATCTTCACTAGAAAGATGGAACCATAGATAGTGTTGGAACTAATGGGAAGTGTGTACTAAGAGGGGAGGGGTGAATCAGTACCTCTAAAACTTTTGTATCCTTTAATCAATTAACCTTTGTTTAATGAATTGTTTATCCAACCATCTGATCTATACTATCTTGATGTAAGATATATTAATTCATAAACTTAACATACATGTGAACATTAATATAAACATTCATGAAAGTAATTGACACATAACATAAGATATGATATCGCAGAAAACTCTTGTTAGGAAGTAAAAATTGCGGTGGGGATGGCACCCACAAAATCTTCACTATTTGCAGATCAGAAGGGACCGGTTAAGGCTTACAATTTGATCACTTCTGATGATCTACCCGGTTAAAAGTATCTGTGGAGACCTGTTAAAGTCTACTCTGTTAAGAGATGTTGCAACACTGTTGAGTGTGCACTCGGTTAAGATATTTATAATTGGACTGTTAAATCCACCTTCCTTGAAAGGATTTTTACACTTTGCTTCACTTGTTAGAATGATAGCAAATTATAATTTGACCTGGTATATGAAATCTCCTATTGCTAATTACAGATCCTTTTAAGTTTACATATAAATATATAGATCACCTAATGTGATTGAGTAATACCTTTGATTCTCGGTAGCCTCTGTTCTTGGTTCTGATAACCAAATTCACCTTTTGTTGTTCTGGTTCTTTAAACTTTCAATCTGATCCATAGATGTGCTCATAGGATTCATTCATCCTCTCTTCTATATTCACACATGTATAATGAATGATTACATCATCTATTTATAAGATGGATTGACTTCATCAAGTTTCACATAAAAAATAATGTTAACTCTAAGATCAGGTTTACAACTTTCCCTTAATCTCGTAGTCTATGTGTTTTAAATTAGTTAAACTGATTAAAGCACTTACATTCATGTTTCTTGTCCCTAAAGAAATGGTTTTAAAAACAAATCAAGATTCTATAAATAGAATAGGACTATTTTATCTGACATGGAAGTCAAATCCACTTTTTGCGGGCTGCAACTGACTTTCGGTTTCTAACGGTCGATAATGCTCTGAAGTCCCGTTGACTATCTTTCAGGTTCCTTGCTTGAACTATTCTCTTAGTTTTCTCTTTGACTGTCTCTTGGGTTGCACTATATCCTTCACGTCGGGTTCCTTTGTCAGTTTCCTCTTTATCCTTTTGACTTTTTCCTTTTCGGTTTACACACAAAATTGTGTCGTCAGTTTTCTTTGTACTTAGCAGTTTTTGGTGATCTCTTGTATCTACATTTTCAGTTTGCTCTTTGTCCTGTCTTTTGGTGTATGCTTACTGAAAGTGTTGTTTGCATACTAATGGAAAAATAATGTCATCAATATCCCCCTTTGACATTTGTATAAAAAATTGATATGTGCAAAATACTAACAAAATGTTATGTATATACAACATATATAATCCTTAGTCATTTCATGAATCCCCCTATGTATATGCCGGTATATTCATTATTTTCCCCTTTTTTGATAGTACTGTATAGTTGCTTATTTGTACATATCATATATTTCCCCCTTTTTTGATATTAAGGACGAAGGTGTATACCTTATAACTTATCAAAAATATGAGAGTGTGAAGACTTCATGTCTTCCATCATCTTCTCTCATTGGTCTTTGAGGTTCTATAGAGCCATGTGCTCGAGCGTTATCCTTGAGTGCATGTCATAGATGTTGTCTTCTACAGACATCTTAGGGGTTGCTATCAGTTGCCTTATCGAACTGATGTGTTGTTGAAGAAGTGTCATATTTGGTAGAAGTTGAGCCTGGAGCTCGGTGACCTCTTCCCTGAACTGTGTTTCTACTTCCCACAGTTCTTGCCTTAACCTTTTTATTTCAATAATTTTCTCATAATGTAACTTAATTGCATTGTCTCCGGTGGTTAAGCTTTTAGCACTATTAGCTATATCGGAATCTAACTTTGCTATGTTTTCACTATTCTCCTTAGTGAACTTTTCCAGTGTGCTTAGTTGTTGAATCAAGGAAATAGCTTCAGCAATAATAGGATCTAATTAACTAATGAATTATGGAAGATTTACCTTTTTAACTGCCAATTCTAGGCTGATTTTCTCAACAAGTTTTTGCTGGTACTTTTTCTCTACTCTCTCTTCAATTGCCTTCTTTGCATCAATATTTTGTGTTGTAATGGCATATGTGAGAGTGGCTAGTTAATCAAGTATCAGTTTATTCTGATCAACATCAACATCGGTTATAATTTAGTACAAGATTTCCCTAGTTGTTTCTAGTACCATGGAATCTTGGTGCTGCTTTTTCAACTTCTCCTGTAATGCCTTCCTCTGGCATATTTCACTGTATTCTTTCAATGATTTATAATCAAGTGTGGTTGGGTCACATTTGGGTATCTCAATGATTTCATCTAAATTGACTTCCAACTTACTCTTTTTGGATTTCTTCTTCTTCTGGGTTGCACTTGAATGTAGAACCATTGCCAATTTCTTGGCTTTGTTCGTTGTGCTTGATAAAGTAACTTGTGGTGTTGCATCTTTTTTCTGCTTGGTTTTGGTGTCATCTTGTCGGTTTCCTATAGACATCTCCACATCAACATTTACATTATCGGTAGCAACTTTGTCAATTTCCTTAGGAGTGCCATCTTTAGGTTTATCTCCTTCATCAGTGTTCTTAGCTTCATCTTTCTTTGTTTGTGCATCCTTTTTGGTTTTGTCTTCATCTGTTTGATTTGTATCTCCTCATGTAACCTTATCAGTTTTGGTTACAATATGAGTATCTCCGATGTCCTTCTGATCATCGGTGTTGTCTTTCTTTCCTTCTTCACTTGCATCCTCGGGAATGCTTGTATCTTTGTCAGGTGTTTTTTCTTTCTCTTGAAGTATATTTATGGCTTGCATCAATATTGGCATGTTGTCTAGTATGTTCACCTGTGAAGTGTCCAATGTTGTGTCCTATTTGTTGGTTTTGTCTTTGATAATAGTGACATCTTCATCCTTTTGTATTTCTACTACTGGATCATTGGTTATGTCACTGACTATGTTATCCACTATGTTGTCCTTAGTGGTGTCCGACCATGTCTCATCTGCAACTTCCACATTCTTGTTTCTAGTTGTGTTCATTTCTTCTTTATCTAACTCAACTGATGTGTCATCTTCTGCATCTTTGATGATTATGTATTCTTGAGTTGCCTGAGTATCATCTTGCTATTGTAGGTTTTTTTTCAGGGATAGCTTCCTCAATAGGTCTGTTGAGTATTTTACTCCATTTCTTGTGACTTTCCTATTCAAGATCTATAAGCTTCCCTTCAAGAAATTTGTAGGCTCTCAACTTGGGTGAGAAATCCTTTTTGTGTTTCTCCATCATCTCATCAATTTCTTCACTCTTGGATTCAGGAGGCATAAGAGAAACAAGTACTCTTTCCCTTACCTCTTTTTCATTCTTTAATGCAAATGACCATCTAGCATATAGTTTATCCAGGAGTTCCTTTAGTACCAAACTACCTTCAAATTGTATTGGTACGTACTTGAATTTGTACATCTTTGTAATGATGGCATCTTCAACTTTGTTTTGATCTTCTGGATCCAATTTTAACCATCTTCTAATCTTAGAATCTGTGATAGATCCTGAATTTGCAATAGATTTACATACCTCATCAATTCTTTCTGGAACCTTAGTATTTTCTACTTGTACACCTTTATCTTGTTTGGTGTCCTCAATGTCTTCCCTTGTTTGAATGAATTTTCTTCTCTTTGATGACCCTCTTTTCTATGTAGTCAATTTCCTCTCGTAGGTTCTAACTTTTTATTTCTTCAAGGGTGAAGTAGTTGAGTCCTTTGTTGTTTGGCTTCTTGTCCTAGAAGCAGTTGTGGTTCTTTGCTTCTTTGCTGATGGAGGAGGTGGTGAATCTGACTCTGTGGCCTCAGAGTCATTCTTTTATGCAGCTTCACTGATGGGTGACTGGCCTTCGGTCTCTTCCTCCTTGTCATCTTCTTCTTCCTATTTAGTTTCTTCTTCTGTTGCCGACAATATTTTATTTAGGTTCTTGACCATTTTATCCTTTTTCCTTACTATTTTCTTTACAACCAGGCCAGATTTGATTCTTGATTTGGCCTCCTCATAAGTTCCAAACTTTGGTTTTTTCTTGTCTAATGGTTCATTTATCAATGCATTGATTGCCTTGGATGCTTGATCAATATTAACCTCATATTCCATAGGTTGTAACCATGTTGTCCTTGGTACAGTTGGTTTGATGTATGTGTGGTCAGTGTCAACCATAAAAACATATATCATATTTGAATTTCTCTATAAGTTGTTCAGGGATCCTTACCCTTTTCTACATTCGGTCCTTGAATCCTACAAAGTACTTATTCATGACGGTTTTAAAGTTGTCTCCCAGTGATGTTATGTATTCACTGATTTGCATGGTGACCGGTTTTGTGGTATCCCATTTCACATCTCCTACTGATGGAAATGTTTCTTGAAAGTAAAAGAAAATGCACATGATAAGTGATCCAAACTTACATGTATTTGTCTTAGCATTTCTTATTGTCTTCAAGTTTTCTTCTAACTGATTCAGTAGAAGTGCTAACAAATCTAACTGAGTGCCCTTCTTTACAATCTTATAGGTTGTATCTACTGCACCAGATGCTATTTTGTTCATCCTGCTTGCTTGGAATAATTTGTAACCTAGAAAACATGCTCTAAATTTAAGTTCATCATCGGTTATAGTAGATACCTCCAGTCCTCTGCCATCACACTTTGCTCAAGTGTTTTTATCAATATCAACCTTAGGTGGATGTTTCAATGCTTTTACCTTCTCAGTTATAGGGTAACTAGTGACTGCATGGATAACATCTCGGGTTATCATCATAGGCTTATCCAACCATAGCTTTTGATTATGCATTCATCTCAGTACTAAATGAATCCAATCAATTTTGAATGCGTTCAGGAACAATAGGGCATTAGTGGGCCCTTTCACCTCTATGTGTTTGTGTTCATCTTTGATAGATCCATCTCCATTACATAGCTTCTTGTAATCTTGTTCTACCTCCAAAATCTTGCAATGGATGTAAGCTCGTACATCTTCGACGAGCAAAACCTTAGCTAGTATTCGCGAGAATCCTCCAGCATTGTCAGGTTGTAAGGCAACCTTAGGGTAAATATTGTAATGTGGTTCCTCACATACATAATTCTTGACTAGTTTAACCTCATCCTTCTTGATGTTCTTTTGTTTGGTGGTTCTTGAGGTTGTGGCCATTGTTTCAAAGAAATTTAGGGCTTTCTAAAAAATGCGCAAACAGAGTTCTTGGTTGACGTAGTAACTTACTGTTTACACCTGCAATGATCATTAATGTCTTGTAGTGCTCTGGTCGAGTTTCAATTTCTCTGTGATCCTATTGTTGTTTGCTCAATTTTCATTCTCATCGCTTTGCTCTAGTTGTGGTGAAGAATGAAACCCTTTTGTCACCCTTTTATAGGCATTTGCCCTCAAAAGTGAGTCATTAATGCTCAACCACTCCTCAGTGTTTGAAGACGGAATTCGTCAGTGAAAACATTAACTTCTCTCTTCAGTGACAAAATGACATTTCGGGGCGGTCGTTTAACTCTTTGCTTTTCCTGATGGGTTTTGGTGTTGTGTGCAAACAACTTATTCACTTTGCTTGATTTACCGACAAGTTTGGGTTTACACTAGCAACTTTTCTTTCTCATGTTAACCGAAGCTTTTTGGTAAGTGTAGGTAGTTTTAGCTTTGAGTGTATACTAACAAATTTTGGTATGTATTACCTGATAGAATAGATATTATAGATTTAAAAATTAATGTCATGATGCATCTTTACTTATGCTAATTTGACATTTTATCAACATATTATGGAACTGATGTAAAATGATAACTTGGGGTAATGCAGTTCCATACTTACTTGTTCTGCTTAGGTGGGGGTGGTGATGTTACCAGATCCATTAGATGGGGTGTCACCATTTGCATTGCTTGGTCTAGCTTCATCTTTGTTTAAATCTTTCCTCCACATTTTTTCTCTTGCACTCTGGATGTCTTCAATGGTCTTTCCATTGGGAAATGTGCTTGACTCTGTCATTCGGTCTCTGCAGTCTTTCTTGAGATGACCAACTTTATGACTGTGTAAGCATGCCATTTCGGGGTTAGTCCAGCCTCTAGACTTTCTTGTCCACTATCTCATACATTTTGCAACAATGTGACCAAATCTTCCACATGCTGTAAAATATGTCCAATTGTTGTAATCCCATGCATAATGGTTATCGACTGTTTTTGGTTGATATGGAGTTTCTTGACCTTTAGGCTTCCATGCTTGCTTTTTCTTTTTCCAACATTCAAGAGTTGTGTGCCCATTAATTTTGCATGTAGGACAATATTTTTCCATGTAGGTTTCCTTCTTTAGTTGTTTCATCTCAGACTTACATTCATATGATTTATGTCCTTTCTTGTTACATTTATAAAAAAATACTATGAATGAAGATGTGGATTTAGGAATTCCTTTCATTTTTCCTCTACATATATTTGATGTGTGTCCTTGCTTTCCATAGTGATTGCATGTCAGTTTTATTGGTCTTGGATTTGCATAGACATTCTTTGGATCATCTTGATTGGGTGAATCTTCATTTTTGGTAAAGCCTAGACCGGTGTTGTTGTTGACTCTTCGTTGTCCTTCAAGAAAATCATCCATTCTTTTATTGTTTTCTTCAGCTTTCTTGATTATTTCATTATGTTACTGATGAATTCTTATTTCATGTTTCAAATTTTTATTCTCATCCCTTATCTCATCGATAGCTTCTATTCTTTCAATGAGTACAACATTAATTTTGTTTGCCTCTTGACTCATAAGAATAATCTGATTTGTAATCTCATGGTGATTCTCCGTAAGTCTTTGTATTTCAGACTATTTCTCTTGTAGCTTTTTTGTAATCTTCCTTCTATCATCAATAGCTAGTGTTCTTTCTTGTTTAGCTTGTCTAGCATTGTTCATGACATCAATCATTCTTACCATTTGTGTCTCTTGACTTATTTGCAGAGATTTCACTTGTCCAACCAAATGTTGATTGATTTCAGTTAGGCTTGTGATTCTCTCTTCTGATGTGTCTGATGCTTTGCTTGTAGTTGATCATGATGACTCAAAGAAATCTGGTATCTCTTCCTCATGATAATCTATCTCATTACAGTGAGATTCCATAATCTTTCTTTCATCTAACAGTTGTCTCATATTGATTCTAGCTTCTTTATACTACTCATAGAAGATCTGAATTTCTAGCTTCTTATTCTCAATAATTTTGTCAAGTTTGTACTTCTCCATTGTGTGATCTTTTCTCTTAAGCCTTTAAGCTTTCCAAACAAGAGACTTAGCTCTAATACCAATTGTTGTAATTAATGGGAAATGTGTACTGAGAGGGGAGGGGTGAATCAATACCTCTAAAATTTTTTTATCCTTTAATCAATTAACCTTTGTGTAATCAAGTGTTTATCCAACCATCTAATATATACTATCTTGATGTAAGATATATTAATTCATACACTTAACATACATGTGAACATTCATAGAAACATTTATGAAAGTAATTGACACATAACACAAGATATGATATCGTAGAAAACTCTTGTTAGGAAGTAAAAACTGCAGTGGGGATGGCACCCACAAAATCTTCACTATCTGTAGATTGGAAGGGGCCGGTTAAGGCTTACAATTTGATCACTTCTGATGATATACCCGATTAAAAGTATCTGTGGAGACCTATTAAAGTCTACTCTGTTAAGAGCTTTTGCAACACTGTTGAGTGTGCACTCAGTTAAGAGATTTATAGTTGGACTGTTAAATCCACCTTCCTTTAAAGGATTTTTGCACTTTGCTTCACTTGTTAGAATGATAAAAAATTACAATTTGACCTAGTATATGCAATCTCCTATTTCCGATTACAAATCCTTTTAAGTTTACATATAAAGATATATCACCTAATGTGATTGAGTAATACCTCTGATTCTCGGTAGCCTCTATTCTTGGTTCTGATAACCAAATTCACCTTTTGTTGTTCTGGTTCTTGAAACTTTCAATCTGATCCATAGATGTGCTCATAGGCTTCATTCATCCTCTCTTCTATATTCACACATGTATAATGAATGATTTCATCATCTATTTATAAGATGGATTGACTTCATAAAGTTTCACGTAAAAAACAATGTTAACTCTAATATCAGGTTTACAACTTTACCTTGATCTCGTAGTCTATATGTTTTAAATCAGTTAAACTGATTAAAGCACTTAAATTCATGTTTCTTGTCCCTAAAGAAATGGTTTTAAAAATAAATCCAGATTCTATAAATAGAATAAGACTGTTTTATTTGACGTGGAAGTTAGATCCACTTTTTGATGGCTGCAACTAACTTTCGATTTCTGACGATCGGTAATGCTCTGAAGTTAGTTGACTATCTTTCAGGTTCCTTGCTTGAACTATTCTCTCAGTTTTCTCTTTGACTGTCTCTCAGGTTGCACTATATCCTGCATGTTGGGTTCCTCTTTATCCTTTTGACTTTTGCCTTTTTGGTTTACACACAAAATTGTGTCGTCGGTTTTCTTTGTACTTAGCAGTTTTCGGTGATCTCTTGTATCTACATTTTTGGTTTGCTCTTTGTCCTATCTTTCGATGTATGCTTACCGAAAGTGTTGTTTGCATACTAATGGAAAAATAATTTCATCAGATATTCCTAGATTGGATTGAAGGGCTAGAAAATCACTTTGAATGTGATGGTATAATTGAGGCACAGAAAGTGAAAGTAGCAAAGGCTAGACTAAGAGGGTCTGCCCTCAGTTGGTGGAAATTTATCCAAGATGAGAGAGAGAGAGAGAGAGAGAGAGAGAGAGATAAGGAAGGAAAGAAACCCATAGCCACTTGGAAAGCTATGGTAACCAAAATTAGAGAAGCATATGTACTTGAAGATTATGAGATTCAGTTGCATAAAAGGAGACAGAGTCTTAGGCAAGAAGACTTGGATGTTAACTCTTATACTAAAGAGTTTCAAAGGATATGTATGAGATAAAGGGTTGTAGAAGAAGAAAGTGTGAAGGTAGCTAGATGCCTTAATGGTCTAAAGTGGACTATACAAGATGAACTAAGTTTTCTTACTCCTACCATTGTCCAGAGATGTCGCCAACTTGCCATAAAGGTGGAAGAGAAGTTGAGAAAGAAGCAAGACTCAGGCAATACACGAGGCAGAGGTAGAGGAAGAGATAGCAAAGGACAAAGAAGTGTATATGGTGGTAGAAGTTTAGAGTCCAAGAACCAAGGAGAGACCAAATTAACTGAGCAGCAAGAAGGGAGTCCAAGCAGAGGAAACTCCAATAGAGGAAGAGGCTCTAATAACAATTGGATGGGAAGGAACAATAGTCAAGGGAGAGGTTCCTACTTTACAAACATGAAATGCTATCACTGTAACCAAATGGGACACCCTACATATAGGTGTCTAGAGAAAGGTTCTACTTCTCAAGGAAATGACAAGAGGGTCAACATGGTTCAAGAGGAGACTAGTGGTGGAAGCAAACACCCTGAGGTGCCCTTAGAGTCAGAAGAGGGAGAGAACTTAATTATGAGAAGGACATTGATTAAAGAACTAGTGAAGGAGGAACCGAGTCAAAGGAGGTCACTATTTAGAGTGTAATGTAAAATGATGGGCAAGGTGTGTAGAGACATCATAGACTTAGGGTCTGCTGACAACATAGTGTCAGAGGAGGCAGTTAGCAAGTTAAATATGAAAAGGATCTCACATAGTAACCCATACAATGTTACTTGGTTGAACAAAGGGAAAAATGTCCTTGTGAATGAATAAGAATGGGTGGAATTATCTATTGGAAGATACAAAGACAAGGTGTTATGTGATGTCCTACCTATGGATGTATGTCACCTTCTAGTTGGTAGACCATGGAAATTTGATAGACATGTCATGCACAATGGAGAAAAGAATGCATATTCTTTCAAGAAGGATGGAGTGACTTTCAAAATAAACTACTTGTTAGAGGAAGGAGAAATGAATTCCTCGGGTCCCATTCTCCTTATTGTCAATGAAAAGGAGTTCATAACAGTCTTAGAGGAAGGAGATGGAGTGGGTTTAGCACTGGTGTTGAAACCTAAAGAAAAGGATGCAGACAAGATAGTAAAGAAGACAGAGGTACCAAAAGAAGTGCAGGAGTTGCTACAGGAATACAAGAGCATAGTAAGTGATGGAAAACCATCTACCCTACCCCCTAAGAGAGATGTTAGTCATCAAATTGACTTTATCCCAGGATCTACCCTTCCAAATAAAGCAGCCCATAAGATGACCCCTCAACAAAATGAGGAAATAGCCAAGCAAATTCAAGAACTCCTAAACCAAGGTCTCATTAGGAAAAGAATTAGTCCTTGTGCAGTCCCCACTATCTTAACACCAAAAAAGGAGGAACTTAGAGGCTCTGCACTAATTCAAGGACCATAAAATGAATTACCATTAGGTATAGGTTCCCTATCCCTAGGATAGAAGACCTAATGGATTGTTTAGGAGAGGCAAAGTATTTTACCAATTTTGACCTAAAGAGTGGGTATCATAAAATTAGGGCCAAAGAAGGGGATGAGTGGAAGACAAACTTCAAAAATACAGAAGGTTTATATGAATGTCTTGTGATGCCATTTGGGCTATCTAATGCCCCATCTACATTCATGAGACTTGTGAACGAAGTCCTAAAAGACTACATTGACAAATTTGTGGTAGTGTATCTAGATGATATAGTAATCTATAGAAAGACTAAAGGGGAGCATCTCAGACACCTGCAGATTATCTTCAAGAATTTGCTTGGGGAGGAGTCAATGATAAATTTGGAAAAGTGTGAATTCATGAAGTAGGAGTTGGTGTACCCTGGGTTTGTATTGTCTCAAGGCAACCTCAAAATGGATCCAAGCAAGGTAGAAGCCATTATTAACTGGCCTACTCCAAGGACTGCAACAAAGGTGAGAATTTTTTATGGTTTAGCTCAATACTATAGGAAATTCATTAAGAAATTCAGTGCTATTTGTGCTCCTATGTTAGATACTATTAAAGGAGGAATGAAAACCATATTTGTTTGGAATGAGAAAGCTAACCATGGATTTGAATTAATGAAGGAGAAGATTGTCATTCAACCAATCCTAACACTACCAAGTTTTGAGAGGTTATTCAAAGTTGAGTGTGATGCTAGTAATGTTGTCATTGGAGCTATTTCAAGCCAAGAGGGAAGACTAGTGGCTTTTAACAGTGAGAAGCTTAGTGATCCTAAGAAAAAGTACTCTTCTTATGACTTAGAGATGTATGCTCTGGTACAAGCACTAAGGAAATGGAGGCACTACTTGCTTCCTAAGGAGTTTGCGGTGTATTCAGAAAACCAGGATCTTAGTTTCCTAAACTCCCAAGACAAGCTTAGTCACAAGCACATGAAATGGGTGGAGTACTTGTAGGCTTACACCTTCAATATCAAGCACAAGAAATGACTACAAAACGAAGTAGTAGATGCTTTAAGTAGAAGACTACTGACAGTACAAGAAGTACAATTGTAGAGTATGGGTATTGAAAGTTATAAGGACCTATATGCTGAGGATGAAGACTTTGTAGAGATCTAAAAGGTATGTAAGGAGAATAAGAACCACTTCCATGATGAGTTTTTTGAAATTACACTTTTCAAATTAAGTGAATTGTTGTTTAAAGGGAGTCAGTTATGTGTCCCTAGGGGATCAATTAGGTAAACTCTGATTCAAGAGAAGCATAATGGTGCACTTAGTGGCCATTTTGGAGTCAATAAGACCCAAGAGTTAGTGCAAATGTTTTACTTTTGGCCAAGGATGAACTTAGATATCAAGAGGTATGTGGAGTGTTGTATAGTGTTTCAGAAAGTCAAAGGCACATCCTCCAATATATGCCTTTACCAACCCCTTCCCATCCCAAGTAGACCATGGGAATCCTTAAGTATGGACTTTGTTGTAGGGTTACCAAGGATCAAATAGGGATTTGACAGTATATATGTCATAGTAGACAAGTTTAGCAAGATGGGCCATTTTGTTCCTTACAAGATAGTCCATGATGCTTGTCAAATAGGTCACCTATTATTCAAGGAGGTTGTAATAATTCATGGGTTACCAATGAGCATAGTGTCAGACAAAGATACAAAGTTCATGAGCCATTTTTGGAACACTTTGGCAAAAGCTAGGAATCAATCTATCCTTTAGGTATGCATATCACCCTCAGACAAATGGTCAAACTAAGGTGGTTAATAGGATTCTATGTAACCTCCTAAGGTACTTAACTAAGGAGTATGGTCAATCTTGGGACCAACTCATTGGACAGGAAGAGTATGCATATAATGACATTGTCAACCAAACCACAGGAAGCAGCCCCTTTGAAATTGTTTATGAATTACACTCTAGAGGGATATTTGAACTCGGGGAGTTGAAAGAAGGAGCCAAAGGAAGTGGCTATGTAGAACATTTTTCACAATCTATGAAGGAAGTGCATGAGACATTAAGGAAGACTATGACTGAGAATACAGAGAAGATAAAGCACAAAGTGGATGAAAGAAAAAAGGATATCCAATTCCAAGTAGGGGATCTTGTAATGGTCCATCTGAATAAGTAAATATTGTAGAAAGGAGTACCTAATAAGCTACAAGTGAGAAGGATTGGCCCATGTACAATTCTGGCCAAATATGGCACCAATGCATATAAGGTGGAAATTCCAGAGGATGTTGGTTTATCTCTTGTGTTCAATGTGGCAGATTTGGTTTCATATAAATGTCCTATGCTAGATCTAGATAAAAATTTTACTGAGGTGATACAAGAAGTGGAGGGACTGAACTTTCCCTCTACACCTTCCAAGAAAGCAGAGCAAATACTAGATTCAAGAGTCTACAAACAGACTAGGAAGAAGGATGTATCATCTTAAAATGGAAGCACTTCGATGTTAAGAAATTTTAGCCCTACTTAGGGGATGTTTTTTACCTCCATCATATCATCCTCATGTTTTTGCATCATCCTCTGCTTTTGTGCATGTTTAGGACCCTGATTGGGCCTCTCCAGGCACCTTCTACCCCACCTGGCATGTTTTCCAGGGGTTTTGACCCCCTGGGTCAAGGTCGACCTCAACCTTGACCTAGGTCAAGGTCAAGGTCAACCTCAACCTTGACCTAGGTCATGGTTGATCTTGACCCTGAATAGGGTCCCCTTTTCAAATCTGGAAGCCTATCGGCTGTCGAGGGTCATCCAAAATTCAATTTTCCCACTTCCGGGTTGGCTGTTTCAGGTTCCAAAGCGTTGATTCCTAAATTATATTTAATATAGGTCCTCTTCTAGGGGCATGGGTCTAATTGGAATTTAATTCTCTTATGTCGGCCTCCTTAGAAGATTGTGCCCTAGCTTCATATAAAAGGGAGCCTTCTCCTCTCATTTTCTCTAAGTCTTCCAAGTGGAAAAAGCTCTAACCAAGATTTTGTCAAGAAGAAAAAGGTTCAAGAATCCATTGTTCTACATGTTTCCAAGATTTCAAGGTGTTCAATTCTTCCTCTCAAGCATTCAAGTTCTCCATTAAAGATCAAAGGTCCAAGCTCTCAATTCTTTGAAGGGATTTGGTTAAGCATTCAAGATTCATCATTCAAACCCTAGATCTAGCCACCATGGTGGTGTGATCTTCCTTAAATATCCTTTGTGCATCCTCAAGAATCTTTCACCATCTCTTCAAGGTGGATTCCAAGCATACAATAATGGAGGTTTATGGTTTCTAAAGTTCATGCTTTCATATTTACATACTTGCTTACATTTGTATTACAATTGCATATCTATTCAATATCATAGCTTCATTGTTAGATTCAATTCTACTACTTGCTAGCATTCTTATTTCTATTATTGATTTCAAGGTTGATTCCTAAATCAGGGTTTGACTAAGGCAAACCTCGCCCCTACAAAAAACAAACCTCTTTTTCTTGCAGGTACAGGTTCAGGACTGCGGATTTGAACCCAGATCTGGATACCCTTTTCAGCCAAATTCCAGGATCCGCGAACAAATTTTCTGTCAGACCTATGTAGGTTAAGGTCAACATTATTGGGTCAAGGTTGACATTTATGGGTCAAGGTCGACCTTTTTCATAAGATGACATCAAAATGGAGAAAGATTTCTAGGTTTTGTTTGTCTTTGCATTCCGGTTCTGGATCATACTTCAGTTTTTCCAGAAACTGAATACAGACCTCAGAAAATAGCATTCTTTGATCTGCATTATTTAAGGTTAGTGTATTTCTCCTATCCATTTCAATTTAAATCCTTAATCATTCTAAATCTATCACACATTTACATTCATTTCAAAACACATTTTAAGAGGGAAACCTAAGATCTCCTTCTTTATTCTTATTTCCAATAGATTGATTCATTTATGCATTGATCCTTTTTGGGTTGATCAATTTGGATCATTCCTTTGTGCATTTGAGAATAAAGGGGAATGTCTTATTCATCCCTCCACTCTAAACATTAAATGTAAGGTGATAAGTGATTTGAGTATCAAAACACTCTTATTCTATTAACAATCATTTTCTACCTTACAAAGGATTATAAAGAACATCTGGTGAAGTGGCATGGACAGCTAATGCAAAGGCTACATGGATTAGGGATACAGAGTTTAAGAAGTTGGGCATTGATTCCAACTTGCTCAATCCAATGGTGGATTGAAATCTTTCCATTTGGGGAGGATGGTGCAGGAACACCTAGGCTAAATCCTATACCTATCTTTTTTTGTGGCTTGTACTGACCCTATCCAAGTCAGTTGTTTTCTTTTTGAACTTAGAAGGTCTTGTATGTTTGTACCTAGTTGGATTAGACTAGGATCAATCCAATTAGATGTTTAAGGTTTTGAGCGTGTTTAGTGTAATTTAGCCTAAAATGGGAATTTGGGCTCAAGAATCCTAGAAGGCTTAACATGGCTTAGATTTGTGCCTAAGAATTCCTTTATTATGTTTTTACATAATGTCATAATGATTGGAGGTCATCAAACTAAGTTTTAGGAAAAGATGTAAAAGCTGCTAAAATGTTGCTTGACAACATTTTGCAACTTTGCAATGTTGCTCGACAACATTGTCAAGTTTGATTCCATTCGATGAGTGGAAAATTTAGTTAGTGTAACTGGCCTAGAAACATGGAAAAGGAATATTAAACCATGAGGAGGCCCAATTCCCAAGGCTAGGTGGTATGAAGAAGAATTGAAGTTGTCTGATTTTGGTCTGCAACTCTGTGTTCAGTATATAGTGAATGTTTTTTATTTCATGCATTAATTAAAGGATTGAATCATCATGTTTTATGTTGGATTATCATAGGTAGGATAGTTTTAGTATGTTTTTCTTTGGTGTGAAGTTGCTAAGTGTTCATTTGCATAGGTTAGGAAATTATTTTGTTAGTGTACAGTCTGTTGGTGTTGTTCAGCCAGTTCTGAGGAAAATGGCTACCCCATAAATCTCCACCATGAATTTCATCATGGAATGGAGGAATATGGAAGGGGAGCCTCTTTATAGTGTATATATAGTAGGAGAGTTTCAGAAGAGTTGTTTAGCTAATTTTCATGGCAAGCCCTAGGCGAGATTAGAGTGCCTGGCTACGAGATTGCTAGAGATTAATTATGTTTGATTGCAGGGATACCATTGGGAGAAGGAAACCAAGAAAGGTTTTGTGAACTTAGAGGTCATATAGACCCCTCCTAGTAAGTAGAAGGCTCTACCAATCCATCTTGATACATTTATGAGCATAAATCATATGACTGCACTTATTTAGCCCAATTAGCCCTAGATATCCTTAATTCTAGGAATCTATTATATGGACACCCTAGGACCCTAAGACCTAAAAAATACTTTGAGTCTTGGAAAAGGGTATCAAAATCCCCACTTTTTTGGGGGGGTTGTTTGGGGTTATTTTGCAAGAATTGGGAAAAACCTGTCAGATAGAGCTAGTAGAGGCATTAGGCCTAAAAGATAAGATTGAAGGTAAATTGAGAGATCGTTTGGAAAAGTTATGTTACCAAGTAACCAATGGGATCATATGGAGCCTAGGAATATTTTGAACATGAGAACTATCCTTGCAAACACTTTTGGAGTTGAGAAGTTGAAAATGTACTTGGAACCATCCAAGAAGGAGTAAAAGAGTATAGTGCAATTTGGTGATAGTTGTCTCCTTGTGAAGCACAATAGTTACCTACTCTCAGAGAGGTATTGGATTAGTCCAAGAATAGTGTAGTACAAACTAAAGAGACCCTAAGAGGAAGCATAGGGTCTTGAGAAGACTAGGAATAGTGGAGTTTCTAGGAAGCTTGTGGAAGCACACTTGGTCACATCTATCACTTGGAAAAGGCTAAGGAGGTTGTGTGTTCTCCAAACATGGAGATAGTATTGGTGGTGACAAGAAACAAGATTTTTTTGGAAAGCATATCTGGTGGATTTGCAAATGTATGAATCAACAAGGAGGAAGATGGAGATGTTTTCTATAATGGGGGACAACGGACAACAACATGACGTGTTCACTATTAGTAATAACTGAGAGGCGGGGTGAATCAGTGGCCTAAATTTTTTATCCAATTTAAACTTTGATCCACCAATAAATAATTCTCAAATTATTAAGTCCCAACAAGATGCATGCCTTTGAAATATTTGAAACAAATAACTGTCTGTCAGTTTACCTTGTCTGTCATGTTTCTCCTTGATAACCGATAAGCAATAAACTGTATTTACAGATACTCAGTAAATATGCAAAGTATACCAGTAAATCCATAAATGCATATGTAGAATGTAAAACACTAAAGTAATTAACCATACACACATAACACGAGGATTTTAACGTGGAAACCCTATTAAGGGATAAAACCACTGGGACCGGTACCCCAAATTTTCACTCTTCTGAAGTGAGCTCTGTTAGGAGCCAACCCTGTTAAAGGTTACAAACACACTGTTAAGTGTGACCTTGTTAGAGTATTTTCAATACAAAGGTTGTCACTAAGTATCTGGCATCTATGCTACCATCCTTGAATCAGTCTCATGACTTTCAATAGGCTTTATGCAAAATCTTACTACCATCCTTGAATTAGCCTCCTTCTTAGACTGTCAATAGGCTTTAGGTAAGACCAGTGCTACTATCATGAGTAAACCTTCTGGTAATTTTTTAGGATATACCTCAATTACAAAAGACTATTAAGTCCTACTCTGTTAAGAGACTTTAATGCTTCAATGGTTAAACTGAAACAAAATGACCTATTTCTAATGCAACTGAATTACAGATTTTTAGATCTATTTACTTACAATATTTTTCTAATCAATGTATCAATTCAATTCCTTTGTACTTAACTCTTTCTGCTCTATGATGTTGTGATTCACTGTCCGTCGGTGTCTACAAAATTCTTTAGCTCTCCCTCAGCTTGATTGATCAGGACTACATGAAGTTAATCCTTCATCAGTTTCTCTTCAGCATCTTCTATCAGTTCACTCCCCTGTGTATCTGATTGCGTATTGACCACTTCAAGAATGAATTATGCTTTTCTCTTAAATAGACATGATTTTCCTTAATTCTAGGTTCTTTGATTCTTGATTCTTGGCATTAAAAACAATCCAGCCAAATTGATTTATGGCTTTAACTCCTGATTTATCTCGTAGTTATTTTCTTGCCAACTGTACAAATCACTTACTTAAATAAGGATAAAACAAATAAAACAACCAGTTAAGTCTATCCTTTAGCTCTGCCAGCTAGATATTTTATCATTTTGTGATCTCTTTGTTTCATCGGTCAATTCTATAGTTTGTCACCGGTGACAACTGCCAGTTCCGTCGGTGTCGCTTCAATTAGCTTCGGGATCTCCGTCCGTCGGGCATCATTAGATATTTGTTCGTCGGGCAACACTATTTTTACCTCATCAGGTATCATGTGATTTTGCTTCATCGGGCAACACTATCTTTAGCTCGTCAAGCATCACTGCGACTTTAATCTCTGTCTTTACCGATGGTGTGCACTCCGCCGGTGTAGTCTATCACTTAGTGAATACGAGACTTTTATGATTTTCTAGAAGCATAACCTTTATTCCATTGGTTCTCTGAAGTCTTTGGCATGATCATACAGATGATATCAAGTTGACATCAATGACAATACAAACCATTAACTGATTTAATGTCTTGCATCATCTTCAACTTAATATAGTCAAACATTTAATCAGTTATATGTCATCAATCTCTCCCTTTGGCATTGATGGCAACATGCTATATTATCACACTATACTATTTCTAATACAATATGAAATACAATTGTTGAGATTCATCAAATTATCAAATAGTTTTCTTTGATAACCGATAAAATGTCTGACCGTCGGTAAGCTCTGTGTAAGCTTAGATTTGACTCTTGTAGCTTTCCTTTTTCTACTTCTGATGTGTTGTAACCTCTGTTGGTTTCAATTTTCTCTTTGACTATTCTCCATCTTTGATGTCACTATTATGTATTTGCAACTTTTATACAAATACTCTCCCTTTGGATATGATCTCTCTCTGTTTGGAGTAATCTGATAATGAATAGTTTCTGATGATAATATGGAAACATTCTCTCCCTTTGACAACAATGCCAAACAAATATTTTACAAATATCTGACATTCTGTCAACTAATTCCTTCTTTCCATAATATATTCCTTGAATTTCCCTTATCCATTGTCAATATAAAAAATTTCTCTAGTGCTTGGTTCTGATATATACCTTTATGTATACAGATGTAGCATTGAAGTTCAGCTTCTGCTTGCATCAATCATGATTGATATTCTGATAATATATGGTTGATGCAGTCTTCAGTCCTTTTAGTGACTATTAGACATGGGTTTGACCCCTAGTCTCTTTCTTAGGTACTCAAATGTATCCTTGGGCAGTGGCTTGGTGAATATATTAGCCAATTGTTCTTTTGATTGCACATATTCAAGCATCACCTCTTTTTCTTGGATTTGTTCTCTCGAATAATGATACTTGATGGCAATGTGTTTAGTCTTCGCATGCATGACTAGATTCTTGGAAATATTTATTGCAATGGTGTTATCACAATAAATAACTACTTGTTCTTTGATCTTTATATGCATACCTTCCAGCAGCTGTTTGATCCATGTAATATTTGAGCAGTTTGCAGCAGCAGCAACATATTCTACTTCTGCAGTAGACTAAGAGATGCATCCTTGCTTCTTGCTAATCCATGTGACAAGTCTATCACCCATAAAGAATGCTCCTCCAGTTGTGCTCTTCCGGTCATCAAGATTCCCAGCCCAATCAGTGTTGGTAAACACTTTTAGTTCAAATTTGCCTTCTCTTCTATACCATAAGCCAAATTCCTCAGTATTCTTCAGATATCTTAGTATTATTTTCACAGCAGTTATATGTGATTCCCTGGGGTTAGCAGAAAATCTAGCAACAATTCCTACTGCATGTGCAATATCTGGTCTAGTGTTTACAACATACATGAGTTTTCCTATCATGGATCTGTATAGAGTCTGATTTACCTTTTCTGTCTTGTCTTCTTTTGTTAATTTGCATCCAGTAGCCATCCATGTTCCAACAGGTTTGGAATCTTCCATCTTGAATATTTTCATAACCTCTTTGATGTATTTGGACTATGTAATGAAAATTCCTTCACTTTGTTGAATGATCTGCAGCCCAAGAAAGAACTTGATCTCTCCAAACATAGACATCTCAAATTCCTTGTTCATCTCATTAGCAAATGATTTGCATATCATATCATTGCCTCCAAATATGATGTCATCAACAAATATTTCAGCAATCAAAGTGTTAGCATTAGTATCTTCTTTTAAATACAGATTACTGTTCTCACTAGTCCTTATGAATCCAATACTTATTAGATAGGTATGAAGTCTTTCATACCAGGCTCTAGGAGATTTTTTTAATCCATACAATGCTTTGTGAAGTCTACATACCATGTTCCTCTTGTCTAGATCTGCAAACCCTTCTGGTTGTTCAATGTATACCTCTTCTTCAAGTATTCCCTTTAGGAATGTTGACTTGACGTCCATTTGATATACTTTGAATCCTTTATATGCAACATAAGCAAGTAAAATTCTTACTCCTTCTAGCCTAGCAACGGGTGCAAAGGTTTCTCCATAGTCTATACCTT